>APFE030925593.1:2109-20977 GCA_000404065.3 Pinus taeda | reverse complement strand
CTATTATCTTTTATTTAACATTTCACTAGAATATCTCCCTAATACTATATTATAGTGTGTTTTTAGATGCAATAATTTTTTGTAAGTTAATTTATATTGCTTAAAAATATCATATTATGACATATTATCCATCGCCAATAAGCATAGTGCAACAAACTACATTTACTACATTCCTTATATAAGATCCTAGGATTAATCAAGGATTTTTACTTTTCTTTTATGGATGTCAATCCATTCTACAGAATTATCAGGAACAATTGTAGGTGGAACATTGAAATTATTTCTTTGAGATAATTCCATTGCAAAGGCTCTACAATATTTTTCATTTCCTTGTCGCTATTTGAATGATCTAAATTGTCGGTACATTTTTTTCCCACTCATTGCGGAAGCCACAATTATGGTTGAGCCTCTTTCATTTTCATTTAAAGGACATGTCTTCTCCACTGAGGGATGAGATGGTGCCTCCTATGGATAAGCTATGTCTAGAGGGTTTGATTTGGCAATAAATCTCTTCTTTTGTTTAGGGTTATGTTGCTTTTGTCCTAAAATATTCTTGGACCCTTTTGCTCCCTTCAGATCTTGCCATCCATGACTCGTTTTATTTGAATCTTGTGTAGGTTTTAACCCCGTATAGAAATTACCTGCATACAAACTCTACAAATAGTAAATAAACATTAGTGAGAGCATAAAACATAAAATATATATATATATATACAGATATATTCCCCTGGATACCAAAACCGAGACTACCAGATTGATTTATCATTATCTTCCTTTCAATGTTACAATACATATATATACATTTTGAATCATCCATAAACTCCAATCCAATATCCCTGCATTAGAACATAACCATATTCTTCAAAGTGTCCACCTTTACCAGCAACACCTTTTTGTCCTCACCCACATCCCTCACAAAGTGATATTGAACATCAATGTGCTGTATCTTTGAATGATAAGTAGGGCTCTTTGCAAGAAAATTTTACTTTGGTTGTCACAGTCTATCCTTATAGCTTGATGTACTAACCCTATATTTGAACACAATATCTGCAACCAAACTACTTCTTTGCTTGCATGAGTGGTTCCCATGCAATTTGCCTCTGTAGTTGAAAGTTCCACTACATACTGTCTCTTACTCATCAAGCTAACTACACCTCCAAATAAGTTAAACACATACCCACTTGTAGGCCTTCTCTGATCCAGATCTCCAACCTAGTCTGCATCAAAAAAGCCACGAATGTTCAAAAATCTGTCCAATCCTGGTCTTCCTTGGTAGCATAAACCATAATCACTAGTGGCAAGCAAATACCTGAAAACCTGCTTCATTGTTGTCCAATGCTCCTTCCCTAGTTTTGACATAAACCTGCTCAATACTCCCGCTACATGTGAAATTTATGATCTAGTACATACCATTGCATACATCAGGCTACCGACTGCACTTCCATATGGAACACTGGACATTTCCTCTTCTTGTGTCTTGGGACACTGTTCAATAGATAACATTACAGCTACAGGAATAGGAACCTTCACTAGTTTACTATCCTTCATATTAAACCTCTGCGGTATTGTCTTAACATACTTCCTCTAGTTTAACAAGAGCTTCCCCTTTGCTCGATCTCGTTTAATTTCCATGCCCAAAATATAGTTTACAGCACCAAGATCTTTCATGTTGAATTTGGAGGAAAATTGGGTCTTCAATTCTTGGATAATTTCTTTATTATTTCCAATCAACAACATATCATCCACATACGCGGCCAAATAAATAACACAGTCACCAATTAATTTAAAATACACACAGTGATTTGCTTTTCTTCTGGTGAAGCCAAATCCTCTTATATATGTATCAATTTTTTTATACCACATCTTGAGTGACTTTTTTAACCCATACAAAGAATTTTTTTATCCTATATACCAATTCTTTATTACATTTCATTGCAAAGCCTTCAAGTGGCTTGATGTAGATTTCTTATTCAAGATCCCCACGAAGAAATGATGTCTTCACATCCATCTGTCTTACCTCAAAATCAAAAGCAACATTAACATATAAAAGTAATATAATAGAAGATACCTTGGCAACAAGAGAAAAAATATCACCAAAATCAAGTCCCGTCACCTGGGAATAACCTTTTGCTACCAACCAAGCTTTGTATTTCTCCACCTTGCCTTATGCATTCATCTTCTTCTTAGACACCCATTTGCTGCCAATGGGTTTCCTTTTAGCTGACAACTCCACCATATCCCAAGCCTCGTTTTTGTGCAAAGATTCCATTTCATCAACCATGGCCTCTTTCCAGAGTTTTCCATCCTCTGAATCTACTGCTCCCTTGACATTTCTGCGATCATCCCAAGTAATAGATAAACAAAAAATTGAATAGAAAGCAACTGGACTATACCTTTATAGCTACCTTTTTTCTCGAAATGATCTTCTCACAGTTGGAGTTTGTGGTTCTTCATCTTCTACTGTAGAGTCTGATTCCTCCTCCTTTAGGTCAAAATTTATCTTCTCAGGTTCCTTTGGAAAGAATTTATGTTTAATAACATCTTTCACCTCTCTAAACACCACATTACCATTGTACACAACCTTCCTCATTTATAGGTTCCAAATCTTATAACCTTTTAAACCATCCTTATACCCAATAAAGATGAACCTTTCATATTTACTATCCAACTCGGTTCTTTTCTCCTTTGGAACATGTACATATGCATCACATCCAAATAACCTTAGATGTGAAAGAGAGGGTTTCTTACCAGTCCATACCTCTTGTAGAGTCTTATCCTCCAACATTGATGAAGGTGATTTGTTAACCAGGTAACATGCAGTCTCCACCACCTTTGCCCAGAATTCCTGTCCTAACCTGACACCACTAAGCATGCTTCTTGCCTTTTTCATCAATGTCCTATTCATTCTTTTTGCAACTCTATTTTTCTGAGGTGTGTATGGAGTAGTCTTCTGTCATGATATACCAAACTTCTTACATAACTCTTCAAATTCCTTCTTGCAAAACTATCCACTGATATCTATCCTCAACACCTTTATCTTCTTCTCTATCTGGTTTTCCACGAGTGCCCTAAATTCTTTAAACCTGTCAAAGACTTCAGATTTATTCCTAAGGAAATATATCCATGTATTCCATGAGAAGTCATCTATAAATGATACATAGTACATAGAATTACCCAGTGATGGAACCGACACAGGTCCAAACACATCACTGTGCACAAGCTCTAATATTGATTTTTCCCTCTTAGCACTACAGGGGAAACTCACCTAATTCTGCTTCCCATATACACAATTTTCACAAAAATCAAAATCTAGAGAGAAATTAGACATACCTGATACCATACCATTACCATGAAGTATTGGAAGGCCCTTCTCTCCCATATGTCCAAGCCTTTGATGCCATACCATGGTATTTTCTCCAAAGACCATTAGATTTTCTGCTCCACTTCCAGGAACCACGAAACTATTGCACCCATCAATAATAGTGCTACATTGAAGCTTGTACAGAGTTCCAATCTAAACTCCTCGCATCAATACGAGAGCTCCCTAAACCATATTGTAGGTATCTTTCTGAAACATTGTTTTTAAACCTCGATCATCCAATTTTCTTACAAAAATCATATTTTTGGTCAATGCAGGAATATGCAGAACACCCAGAAGTGTTCTAATCCTTCCATCTTGCAACTTCAACTTGAATTTTTTGCGTCTGATGATTCTATCCTTTCTATCATCCCCTAAGAAGATATCACCACCATCATATTTCTCACACTCGCAGAACCACTCCTTATGGGGAGTGAAGTGAAAGGATGCACATGAGTCAATCAACCATGCCTCATGATCTATGTGTGTACTTGAAGGAGAAGCCAAGTACACATCCCCACCTTCATCTGAGGTGGTTTTCGTCTCTGTAGAAGAAGCATCATCATATCCATTTCCTTTCTCATGAGATTTATATTTATAGTCCCATTTGTAATGCCCTTCCTTCCCACACATCTAACACACCTTTACAGGTTTTCCTGCATATTTAGATCTCCCACTCGAGGATTTATTTTTGTTTCTGTTCTGGGACCGTCCTCATACAGACAAGGCATCACCATTCTGGACCTCCATATTTTTTCATCTCATCTCCTCTGACAGCAAGGATGAGACTATTTCATCAAACTGCAAGGAAGTTGCATTGCTACCTATTGCAACAACCAAAAAATCCCACGAATCTTTTAGATAACACAACAAACTGATGCACTTATATTCATCTGAAATTTTAATATCAATAGATAATAACTAGCTTACCACAATATTAAAAGCGTTTATATGCTCTTTCATCGAGTCTCCATCTTTCATCCTTAGGTTATACAACTTTTCCATAGGATTACTTTATTCACCAGAGACTTAGATTGGTACAAAGTCCCTAAATTGTCCTACAAAGCCTTCGTCGAAGCTTCCCTTGATACATTCAGCAATGATAAATCTAAGACACATAATCATATTTTTCTCCTTGCCTTCTGATCTAACTTCACCCAGTCCTAAGCTCACATTATTGTTGGTTTATTACCTAGATCTACCACAATACGCTGATATTTATCCACCAACTGAAAAACATAATTTGGAGAAGTATAAATAAACCTCCATAGGAAGGCCTAAGGGGGAGAGAATGCTATGGAACCAGCTCACAAAAAGATAGAAAAGATAGATCAACGCCTTAGAAATAAGCCTCTTCAAAGGGGAAACCTCCTTTACATTACACAAATGAACAATTCTTAGATGATACAAATGGCAAGACCTCCTTCCTATATGTGGGAGTCTTAAGGGTCATAATATAATCAGAGCCGACATAACAATAATAATGTAAGGGCACAATAATAACAATAGTGGGTTTCTATAGGGCACAACAATATAATAAGGGGGTTGTACTAAAAACAATAAGGGGTTACACTAGTAGTATAGGGACCATGCCCGTCTCCTTCAAAAAGTGTTGTCCTGAACGCTTGAGTAGTTCTTGATGCTTCTGTATAAAATTCTTGTCCTCCCATGTGGAATCTTTAGCAGGTAAGTTCTTCCACATGATGAGATACTCTGAAATTGATTGATTTTGTAGCTGTCGGGTTCTTGTTTCTATGACTGCTCCAGGTTCCAATATGATTTTTCTTTCCTCTTCAAGTTCTGGCAATATTGTTTGAACTGGGATCTTCTACAACTTTTGAATGAGTGGCCACACTTCTTCTTCCTTCTTCCGTTCATCCCTTGCTTCATTTGTCCAATCTGGTTGGATAATGGAAATAGCACAAAACAATGCTTCCACATCCTCATCCTTTCTTGAGAGTGCATCTACAACAACATTTTGCTTCCCTTTTTTGTACATGATTTCAAAGCCATAACCCAACATATTTGTGACCCATTTTTCTGTTCTTCTAAAGATAATCATTGTTCTAAATAGTATTTAAGAATATCATGATCCATTTTTACCTTGAAGTGTCTTCCCATTAGGTAGGGTCGCCATTTCTTAAGCACATATAGTATTGCCAACATTTATTTCTCATAAATAGCTTTGTGTAAATACCTTCCTTTGATTGGATGACTTTCGAAAGCAATGGGTCTTTCATCTTGCATTAAAATAGCACCAATTCCTTTTCCTGAAGTATCACATTCTATAATAAAGGTTTTTGTGAAGTCCGACATAGCTAAGGCTGGTGCTTGGCACATTGCCTCTTTAAGATGTTCAAAGGCCTTTGTTGCTTTTGGAGTCCATGAAAATGCATCTTTCTTCAATAATATTGTTAGAGGTGTTGCTGTTCTCCCATAATTCTTAACAAACTTGCGATAATACCCTGTCAACCCGAGAAATCCATGCAGATTCTTTATGGATGTGGGGATTTTCCATTCCTTAATGGCTTTAATTTTGCTAGGGTCTACCTTAACACCTTCATGAGATACAATATGACCGAGATATTCTACCTCTTGTACTCCAAAGAAACATTTGGAGCTTTTTTCATATAATTGTTTCTCCTCCAATAGTTTGAATACCCTGTCAAAATGCTAAACATGATCCTTCCAAGACTTGTTGTAGATTAGTATATCATCAAAAAATACTAGCACAAATTTTTTAATGAATGGTTTGAAAATGGAATTCATCAAACCTTGGAATGTAGAAGGTGCATTTGTAACGTCAAAAGGCTTGACTAAAAATTCATAATGACCCTCATGAGTTCTAGATGTTGTTTTCAAAATGTCTTCAGTCTTCATTCTGATTTGATGATATCCTGAACGCAGATCCAACTTGGTGAAGTAAATTGATCCATGCAATTCATCCAATAATTCATCAATGATAGGAATGGGAAATTTATCTTTAATAGTGAGCTTGATGAGCTCCCTATAATCCAGACACATGTGCCATGACCCATCCTTCTTGTGCATCAATGCTACTCGAGCAGAGAAAGAACTTTGATTAGGTTGAATTATACCAGCCTCTAGCATTTCTGCACCCATATGTTCAATTTCACCCTTTTGGGCATAAGGATATCTATAAGGCCTGATGTTTGGAGGAACACTTCCTGGAATGAAATGAATAGAATGATCATGATCACGAATAGGTGGGAGGCCTTTGGGAGTCTCCAATACCTTGGAATGATTGTCAAAGACTTTTTGGAGATTTGGAGAAATAGATGATTTCGATGTAGGAACATCTAATGAAGATAATTGTGCAATTACACCTCATTTTTCCTTCTTTAGAAGATTTGTCAGTCCGTTAGAGCTGATTATCTTTCTCGGTTTCCCTGTGAAAAGTTTTTGAAAATTAAAAGCTATTGTACCCAGGGATTGTAGCCATTGGACTCCTAGTACAACATCAACACCACCCATTAGAATGGAAAGCATTCGGCTATTCAATACATATTCTCCCATGGATAAATTGATATTATGGCACTTTCTAGAGCAACTTATGGTTCCTACACTTGCAATCATCACTTGACACTCTGGTGCTGGATATAGGAAGCAATTCAATTCCTTGGCTATCTTACAATGAATAAAATTATGCATACTACCCGAATCAATCAACAGTATTACCTTTTTCTTCTTGATATGTCCTTCTATCTTGATAGTTTGAGGAGTGGTAATTCCAGCCAGTGCATTACAAGATATGGTCAGATTCATTTCTTCTCTCTCGATGTGATCTTTCACTTCTTGAACCTTTTTCTTCTTGATATGTCCTTCTATCTTGAGAGTTTGAGGAGTGGTAAATTCTTTACAAGATATGTTTGGATTCATTTCTTCTTTCTCTAGGGTTGGTTCCTGGTGTATATCCTCTTCTTTTTATGTTTCTTGATCCTTTTCTTCCTTGTCGTCACAATCTATGTAAAATAATTTCTTCTCAGCACACTTATGACCTTTAGTGTATTTGCTATCACAAATGTAACAAAGTCCTTTTTCTCTTATTTCTTCCAATTGTTGTCATGTAAACCTTGTAGGTTGTGGAAAGCTAGAAGAAAAAACACTTCCATCTTTATGGTTGTGAGTGGTAGGATTCCTTTTTTTCCATAATTATGCTTTCAATTTTTCTTGCCAACCTGAATGCCTTCTCCAATGAATCAGGTTCCCAAAGACTAACCTCATGTTGAATGTTATCCTTTAAAGTCCCTATGAATGCATCAATCCTTTTCTTCTCTAGAATATCATTTACCCTTATATTCAATTTTTTGAAATCCTCAATGTGCTATGCCATTGAACCCTTTTGTTTGAGATTTATCAATTGGCTAAAGAAGGTGTTACTCTTTGTATCCTCATAATGTGCTATCATTTCTTCCGTGAAAAATGACCAAGTGACAAGTGTTTTACGAAAACACAACCCTTTATACCATAAAAATTGATCTGGTTCTAAATATGAAGATGAAATACGTACCTTTTGTAACAGTTGCACCTCATGTAGATCAAATTATTGCTCCATCTGTAATATCCAATTTACCGGATCCTTGCCATCAAACTTCCTCATATTGCCTTTTCTTGATTTTAGGAGCTCGATTTGAAACAACTGTAACTCTGTAATTTTAGATTTTCCAGTTCTAAAATCGTGACTTGTAGTAGCCCTCTGTTTCCTCTTTCCAATGCCACCAGTCTGATCAAAATTGGATTCTCCAAGAAAGAATTATGCACAATCTCCCAAGATGACCTGATTATATACCTTTTCAGAAGAGTGAACTTGTATGAATTACCACGTGTCACTATTTTGACCTTCGGATCTGAACAATAAAAATAGGAAACTACAGTCCATCCTCTTTCTGTAACTTTTGACGAAATTTCAATCTGATGCTTAGAGAAAAAATTATGATGATTTTCCCAAGGTCACCTGTTTAAGATGTAATCCGGGAGTCTACAAAAACCCTAACTTCCTTAGATCATATATCCGAAAATTTACCGATCCAAGATTTGAAATTTGGACTCAAGGTTCAGACCGCTTTCTTCTCAAATGGGTTTTTTTATTAGCTTTTGAAACTTCGTTGCAAACATGTTATAACGAAACTTAAACGATGGTTTGTTTTATATGAAATTATGGAGCTTGCAAAAACCCTAAATTCCTCAAATCATATCTCCAAAGATATAGCGAGACAAGATCTAAAATTCATACCTGAGGTTCAGTGAGATTTCATCTCAAATGGGTTTATTTTTAGCTTCTGAAACGTCACAGAAAAAAAGTGATAGTAAAACTTCCACGATGACCTGTTTGGAGTAGCGAACCCTAGAATCCAAAGCTCTGATACCAAATGTTATGAAACCAGCTCACAAAAAGATAGAAAAGATAGATCAACACCTTAGGAAAAGCCTCTTCGAGGGAGCAACCTCCTTTACGTTACACAAATGAACAATTCTTAGATGATACAAATGACAAGACTTTCTTTCTATATATAGGAGTCTTAGGGGTCATAATATAATCAGAGCCAACATAACAATAATAATGTAAGGGCACAATAATAACAATAGTGGGTTTCTATGGGGCACAATAATAACAATATGGTGACTACATGGTCACAACAATATAATAAGGGGGTTGTACTAATAACAATAAGGGGTTACACTAGTAGTATAGGGACCTAACATATGAGATATTGATATTATAGTTGATTACATCTTGATCAAGTCTAAAGAAATCCCTGTGCCTCTTGCACTCCCAAGTTATAGTAAACTTTTGTTTCCTTCTTTGAGGTGTCCATCATCTTTGTATGACATCCCGGTGTACCTTTACAGAGGAGGACTGCTGAGGCCTGGGCAGGATGGATCCGAAGGACGATTCCACTTGGAGCTGGAGGAAGACTCAGGTTGTAGTTTTACACATTTCATTTAGCTTACATCAATAAAGAAATGTTATTCTGTTCCTGATATTTATTGTGTTTATGCATTAATCTATGTTATGATTTACGTATGAAATTTAATGTTAATGCTCATTTTCTCACATGCTTATATGATTTAACACCTATATCATGAACATGCTTTCTATTACTACTATTGTATATGCTTTGCTTGGATAAGTTGCAGGTTCTACAGGCATTGGAAGGAGTAGAGGGTTTGGACCCTGCGAGATCGACCTCGAACATAGGACCTTTGGCTAATACCTCTTTTTCCTACTTCAGTTGTTTAAACATTTAGACTACTTGTTTGCGTGTTTCTTTATGCTATATGCCTACCGCTCTGTTGGGTTTTTCAACCCAAGGCCTTAGGGTGTTTCCACCCGCAATATAATTGGTGACCCCACTGGGGATCGAACCCAGAATCTCTAGGTTCGCAGATTCTGCAGGGGAAAACATTCTTGTTTTTCCTGATTGGGTTGTTTCTTCTTGATCAGGACTTGTTTGACTAGTTACTTGCTTTTGCAGTGTCTGTGACTTCGTTTGCTTCTTGGGCATCAAGTATGATCTTTTGGATCATGCCTGAATTTTTGTTTTTCTTGATTGAGCTTTATATACGCTTTATCATAGGAGACAATAGCATATACACACTAGTTTCTCCAAATAGACTCAGATATATGTGAGTTTCCTCTTTTTTAGTAGCGTATACACGCTTCTATGCATTTACACAGTCGCGTATATCCTGTTTTGAATTATTTTGCAAAAATATTTGGCCCAGTTAAGTTTGTTTCCTGGTGGTTTTTTCTATTTTGTGATCATTCACTGTCTGAAAAGCTTTTCTTTCTTGTAAGTCTTCAATCTTCAATATTCCTCTTATTGAAAAACCTAGTTAACCTAGGGTTTTCTTTTTGAGTAAGGTTTCAGTTTGGGTTTTAGGTTCAAGGATTCTTGTGGAAGTTCTTGGCTGTTCTGATTTGGCCGAAAAAAAACTCATTGCAGTTTTGTTTATAACCCAATTTTCAGATTGCTTTACTTTGCTTTCCTTTTTGGTTGACCTATTTTGTTTTTCATGGTTTTTGAGTGCCTCTTCGGCTATCTTGAAAGTCTTTCTTGACCTTCTTTTGGTTCACTGAAGTTATTTACTACTGTTCAAATCAATTTATGCAAGTCTACAGTTCTTTATCGTTTCAAGTATCATTACATTGGTGATATGCATAACTTGTAGATTTAAGGACTGTTTATGTTTGTTTTTAGTCTTTGAAGTTTAGTAGTTTTTGTGGTCTCAAAAATTTATTTGGGTTCTTTTAAAAAGAAAAAGACAAAAAAACAATTCTTGCCTTTCTTTTTCTTTCATTTTTGTTTTTGGTTTCTTTGTTTCTTTTTTAGCAATTGTGAGCTTTTTTCGATTGGTTTTGCTTGGTTTCGAGGGAAGTTTGTCTTTGGATTTGTGCCCTCTTTGTAGTCAAGTTGGCCTATTGATATAGTGAAGGAACAAATTTGTTTCTTGTATGAACATCCATGCACCATCATTATAGTTTGCATTAAGATAGTTTGCATTGCAAGCATTTTACTCTTTTTATTAGATTTTGAGTGTCTGGAGTGTGTTTTCTGGAAAAGGAAAACTTTGCTTGTACAATTTTATTTGTAGAAATTTATAGAAATCCCTTTTCATCGAAGAACAATAGCTACATTTTCATATAGCTAAGTTTCTATTGATTTCTTTTGCGTCAAAATGTTAGGCCCCTATACTACTAGTGTAACCCCTTATTGTTATTAGTACGACCCCCTTATTATATTGTTGTACCCATGTAGTCCCCATATTGTTATTATTGTGCCCCATAGAATCCCACTATTGTTATTATTGTGCCCTTACATTATTATTGTTATGTCAACTCTAATTATATTATGACCCCTTAGACTCTTATATATAGAAAGGAGGTCTTGTCATTTGTATCATCCAAGAATTGTTCATTTGTGTAATGTAAACAAGGTTTCCGCCTTGAAGAGGCTTAGTTTTAAGGTGTTGATCTATCTTTTATATCTTTTTGTGAGCTGGTTTCATAACATTTGGTATCAGAGCTTTGGATTCTAGGGTTTCGCTACTCCAAACAGGCCATCATGGAATTTTCGCTATAACTTTGTTTCTGCGACGTTTAAGAAGCTAAAAAAAAAACCCATTTGAGATGAAAGTGCGTTGAACCTCAGATCCAAATTTAAGATCTTTTCTCGCTATATTTTAGGATATACGATCTAATGAAGTTAGAGTTTTTGCAACCTCCAGAATTTCATCTAAAATAGGTCATCGTGGTATTTTTGCTATAACGTTTTTGCTACGACATTTCAGAACCTTAGAACAAAACCCGTTTGATAAGAAATCCATCTGAACCTTAGGTCTAAATTTCAGCTATCGTTTCGCTATATTTTCGGAGATACAGTCCAAGACATTTAGGGTTTCTGCAGGCTCATGAATTACATCCAAAACAGGTGACCTGGGGAAAATCGTCACAACTGTCTCTCTGAGCATCGGATTGGAATTTCATAAGAAGTTATAGAAAGACAACGGACTGTAGTTTCCTTTGTATACTTTTCAGATCCAAAGGTCAAAACAGTGACACGTGGCACTTCATACAATTTTGCTCTTCTGAAAAGGTATATAATCAGGTCACCTTGGGAGATTGTGCATAACTCTTTCTTGGAGAATCCAATTTCAATCAGATTGGTGGCATTGGAAAGAGGACGCAGAGTGCTACTATAGGTCGTGATTTTAGAACTAGAAGATCCTAAATTATAGAGTTATAGTAGTTTCAAGATCGAGATCCTAAAATCAAGAAAAGGCGATATGAGGAAGTGTGATGGCAAGGGTCCAGTAAATTGGATACTACAGATGGAAAAATATTTTGATCTACATGAGGTGCAACTACTACAAAAGGTATGTATTGCATCTTCATATCTAGAACCAGATCAATTTTTATGGTATAAATGGCTTTATTCTCGTAAACGACTTGTTACGTGGTCAATTTTCACGGAGGAAATGATAGCACATTATGAAGATACAAAGAGAAACACCTTCTTTAGCCAATTGATAAATCTAAAAAAAAAGTGTCCAATGGCAGAGAACATTGAGGAATTTCAAAAATTGAATATAAGGGTAAAATATATTCCAGAGAAGCAAAGGATTGATGTCTTCATAGATACTTTAAAGGATAACATTCAACATGAGGTTCGTCTTTGGGAACCTGATTCATTGGAGAAGGCTTTCAAGTGGGCAAGAAAAATTGAAAGCGAAATTATGGAAACAAGGAATCCCACCACTCATGGCTATAATTATGGAAGTGTTTTTTCTCCTAGCCTTCCACAACCTACAAGGTTTACACCACAACAATTGGAAGAAAAAAGAGAAAAAGGGCTTAGTTACAATTGTGATAGCAAATGCACTAAAGGTTATAAGTGTGCTGAGAATAAATTATTTTACATAGATTATGAAGAGGAGGAAGAAAAGGATCAATAAACATCAAAAGAAGAGGATATACACCAGGAACCAACCCCAGAGAAAGAAGAAACGAATCTGACCATATCTTGTAAAGCATTGGCACGAATTACCACTCCTCAAACTCTCAAGATAGGAGGACATATCAAGAAGAAAAAGGTTCAAGAAGTGAAAGATCACATCAAGAAAGAACAAATGAATCCAACCATATCTTGTAATGCATCGGCCGCAATTACCACTCCTAAAACTATCAAGATAGAAGGACATATGAAGAAGAAAAATGTTCAAGAAGTGAAAGATCACATTGAGCATCAAGAAATGAGTTCGACTATATTTTGTAAAGCATTGGAAGAAATTACCACTCCTCAAACTCTCAAGACAGAAGGACATATCAAGAAGAAAAAGGGTCAAGCATTGAAATATCACATCGAGCATCAACAACAAGTTCTCCAACTTTTAAAGGATAATGCCACTTTGGTGCAGAATCGAATAAAACAAAAAGTAGATCAACGTCGCATTGAAAAAGGTTTTGATGCAGGTGATTGGGTACTTTTACGGTTACATCTCAAGCAAGCTATTTAAGAGAAGGAAATGTTGGCAATATTACACGCACTTAAGAAATGGCAACCTTACCCAATGGGAACACACTTCAAGCTAAAAATGGATCATGATAGTCTTAAATACTTTTTAGAACAAATACTATCTTTATAAGAACAGAAAAAATGGGTCACAAATATGTTGGGTTATGACTTTGACATCATCTACAGAAAAGGGAAGAAATTTTTTGTTTCATATGCACTCTCAAGAAAGGATGAGGATGTGGAAGCATTGTTTTGTGCTATTTCTATTATCCAACTAGATTGGATAAACAAAGCAAGGGATGAATGGAAGAAGGAAAAAGAAGTGTGGCCACTCATTCAAAAGTTGAAAAATATCCCAATTCAAACAATATTGCCAGAACTTGAAGAGGAAAGAAAAATCATAGTGGAACCTGGAGCAGTCACAGAAACAAGAACCCGATAGCTACGAAATCGATTAATTTCAGAATATCTCATCAAGTGGAAGAACTTACCCGCTGAAGATTCCACATTGAAGGACAAGAATTTTATATAGAAGCATCAAGAACTACTCCAGCATTGAGGACAACACTTTTTGAAGGAGAGGGGCATGTTATGCCCCTATACTGCTAGTGTAACCCGTTATTGTTATTAGTATGACCCCCTTATTATATTGTTGTACCCATGTAGTCCCCATATTGTTATTATTGTGCCCCATAGAAGCCCACTATTGTTATTATTGTGCCCTGACATTATTATTGTTATGTCGGATCTGATTATATTATGACCCCTTAGACTCCTATATATAGAAAGGAGGTCTTGTCATTTGTATCATCCAAGAATTGTTCATTTGTGTAATGTAAATGAGGTTGCCCCTTCTGAGAGGCTTATTTCTAAGGCGTTGATCTATCTTTTCTATATTTTTGTGAGCTGGTTTCATAATACAAAACACAATAAGTTTCACTCTCATTGTCCCCGTCACCTAAAGAACAACCCTTTAAAATCAAGCACTTAATTAAAAAGAACTAGAACATATTTTGATTTGTCATTAGTTACATTAACAAGTCTAACTCTTTAGGGCCTTGGAATAGGTGAGTGGAGAGTTAACTCTCCAAGGCCACGCAAACTATTAAACATAGATGTTGAATAATGAGTGAAATCCAGTGTCGTTAGAAAGACCGGGAAAGATTCGTGACTGGGAGCTAAGCACGAGGGAGAGTGAAGACGAGGATTAGAGATACCCCCTCTCCTACTTGTTGGATCCCACCTTGAGACTGTTCCACCTGAATTTTGATACAAACTTGTGCCCGTAATTTCTATTCCTAGGGATCACATAGGTGGCTATGGAGGGGAATCCCGTGGCACCTGAGTCAGATGTTGCATCACATTCATTAGTACTTTTGGAGGGTACCCTTGCAAAGCTTGGGTGATTGCACTGGAAAAAGATTTTGTCTGGATGTCAGCGTAACTATTTCTTTTACCTTCTCTGGTAGGCTTGGGCTGTTATTATCCCAAACTATCTTCAGAAGGTCCCTTACTTCACTTTATTGTATTTTGGTGTTTGGTACTCATCACTCGGAGAGGAAATACTTGGAAGATGCTTAATTGGTTGCATCTTTAGGGACTTTATAGTCGAGTGCTCTTTTCTCTTTGTATTTAGTTGGCTTTAGGTGGTTTTTTCTTGTCACTTTTGGACCTTGGATTCTGAGTGACTGACCTACCACTTCGACGATCTTAAAAGGCTTTTGATATTTATTTTGAAAGTTGTGGAGTTTCCTCCTTAAGGGAAAAGGTTTTAACTCTGCATTTGTCTTCCTTGGAAAGTCATTTGTACATTCTCGTAAGTGAAGGATCTGTGAATAAGTTTGGTATGGCAAATATTCCTATGGAGACCAACCAAGGTACCCTTCCAAAAGGGGTTCCTTGTGCTTTTCCTTTCTTCCGAAATGTTGGTACCCCCTTGATGGCCACTTTGAATATTCCTGGATTGAATGTTGGATTACCAGTTTGGATGTGGTCCACTCCGAATATTCCTGATGTTCTTGAAGCTTCTCAGATGAATGATTTATTTCAAGGGCATCAAATGGGTGTTAATTTTTCATCTTCTTCAAAAAAGAAATCTAAGATTCCTCTTTCTCCTCCCTATTGTAATAAGAGATCTAAAAGGAAGAGAAAGAGGAAGAAAAAGAAGAAGAATAGTTTTATCCATGAATAATCATCAACCTCTGCTAGTCATGTTGGAGATGAGATTTTAGCTACTGCAAGTCATGCTGGGGGCCTAAGTCTAGTCACTGCAAGTCATACTAGTAATGAATCATCATCAACCTCTGCTAGTCATGTTGGAGATGGGCTTTCATCCATTAAAAGTCACGTTGTGGGCATAAGTCTAGTCACTGCGAGTCATACTAGTAATGGGTCACCTACCTCTATGAGTCATATTTCTGTTGACTCACCTACTTCTATGAGTATGGTGAGGGGCACAAGTCCTATCTCTCTTGGGAAAGAGTCACTAATCTATGTGAGTCATGTTAGGGACTTTCCACCAACCACTGCTAATCATGTTGGTGGAGTAGATGTTGATCAGAAACCTAAGCATAAAAGTTTTAAACCTAAGTTCCCTTGTAAGATATGTAAGGGAGACCATCTTACTCATTTGTGCCATAGTCTTCCAGAGGTACAAAGGATATGTTCTGAGTATGAAGGTTCTTCTACTCCTAAATTTGTTGTGGTTTCTCAATAGTCTCATCAACCATTGGTTGATAAAGTGGTCGAGCTAGTGCAATCTCTGGCTGATTAGACCCCTCTTTTGGGGGGTGAAGTTCCTAACAATAGAGTCTTCTTGATTTCTAGTACAGAGTCTTCTTGTGTAGGGGGAATTCTGGTCTCTCCGAATGTACCCCCTCCAAGTTCTAGGAGTGTCTCCTTTGATTGGGATAATCTTGTCGAGCCTAGTCTTCCTTTCGTTGCACCTTTCCAGGTAAAGTTTAGAGTTAATTCCACAAACATCAAGTATTATATCCTCGTTGACTTGGAAATCTTTGTGTTCTCCAAAGCTATTGATAGATGATAATCAATTGTTAACCTATGATAGAAGACCTGGTGAATCTATGGGTGTTATTCCTCAATTGCCTATTCCTTTAGGTGGGAAGACTTTTTTTATTGATATGATGGTGGTTGATTTCCCTTTAGACTTTAATATGCCACTTGGGCATGATTTTGTCTATTCTATGAATGTTGTGGTGTCTTCACTCTTTCGAGTGATGTGTTTTCCTCATAACGAAAATATTATCAATATTGATCATCTTGCATTTGATAATCACCACTCTAATTCGAATTTACTAAAGAATACCCCTTGGTTTGTTCCAAGTGTTCAAGTAGACTCTACCCCGCCATAGGTGAACTCTGTGGCATTGAATCCTCATTGTTCAATTGTTACTGAGAAGGATCCTTTGAACTATTATTTTCCTTCTCAAGACTTGGTCCCGACAGTTGACCAAGTGATTTATCCTATAGGGACATGGGACCCCTTAATTCCCTCTTTTGATCCTTCTAGTTCTCATGATTTCTTGGAGTTTGATTTTCCTTCACAGGAGGAACTTTTTGAAGTCATGAGTTTTAACTACCAAAGGAGTCCTTAGCCAAAGCCCCGCAAAGGGCTTGTCCTGGAGAACTATTATGCATAAGCCGCAAGGCTACGTGGTTCCTTGTACCATATTGTACATATAAGGTACGCATTTTCAAGTTTTGTATTCTATAACACAAGCTTTTATCTAAAGTTTATATATGGGATATATTAACTTCTTGTCTAGTATTCCTAATTATGTCTACCAAACTTGAAAGACTTCTCCTTTGGACATTTTTATGGTTGATCCACTCTGACAGGTATTGGTTCTTGAAACTAGCATATAGGTTATGTTTTTCACTTGCATTGTGCATTTATCAGTTACCTTTTCCATTTTGGCCTTAGGATCGACCCTACCAAGATACGACACAAAACCTTCTCATTGCTTAGAAGTGTCATGACTTATGTGTTAGAGCCTGCCTTATCATGGGCGCCCTAGATAGTACCTTGTTGTCACTTGGCACCCATGCTGAATTTTTGTTCTTAGGCTTAGGAGTCCTCTTTAGTCCTGCCTTGACTTTGTGATGAAGCCTCATTCCTCTACTTCTTCGCTATTTTTTTTGGCTTTATACTATAGAGGCTCCTTTGTGTTGAGTTGTACTACTACATTGCATGTTGACAATTTTCACCTTTTGGCCTTAAGCTGGCTTCACTTGGGCTCGTGTTTAAGCCACATTTTGACCATGTCTTTTGCGAAATCAACCTTGCAATCACTTAGCCTCTATAACTTGACACCCTTTTACCCATGGAAAGAACATCCCTTTGAGTGTCATTGACTAGTTTCGTCACCTTGCATTGAGCATAAAAATGTTCCCATCCGAGGAACTAGGACATTTGTATTTGGAAACTCATTCTTTCCACTGTACCATAGGCATTCTTTTATTAAATATGAAAAAGACAAAAAAAAAAAAATTCCAAAAAGAGTGGGAATGGGACATTATTTCCATAATTGATGGCAGCTAGAGTGAGTTGTGTCACCCTTGAACAAAGCACTAAATATAAGTCTTTCCTCCATTTGGATGGGCTTTAGTTTGACTTAGGAGAGCCTTAACCTTGTTATTGAGTCAATACTCCTCCGATTGGTTATCTCTACCAGTCATATAGAGAGTTTGTTTATGCCTCCCGCATGACAAACTTATACAAGGTTATCATACACTACCATGTAGTCATATTTGAGTCATGCTCTTGTTCAAGGGAAGTAAACCTGAGTCAGTCTTTCTGTGGTGTCTCTTGACCTATTTTTAGTTGGTCATCCTTGGTTGTCAGAGTCATGTTCATTATCACATCAGCTATTTGGTCCTTTTCTCGTGCTGGTTTGAGAAGGTCTCCATTGAATTCTTGCTGGTGGGTCTATCTATTATCGACTACGACAAATTTCTCTGAAGGCAGATCTAGAGCTACACCCTGACCCTATTTTCATTATTGATAGGTCACCTTGTGCTTATCATTGATCAATATCATGGGTCTTTGACTGAGTGGTTTCCCTTGTGTTCAACGTCAGCTTTCATTATCACACATTGGGATTTGTGCAGTACCTTGGTTTCCATTTGACCCAATTCGTGGATTCCTCACCTTTGTGTCAGATTTCATTATTGGTTGGTTCAGAGGGTTTCTATCATGTGCTAGCTACATCTTGCGTTATGAAACCAGCTCACAAAAAGATAGAAAATAGAGATGCATGCCATAGAATTCAGCCTCTTCGAGGGGGAAACCTCCTTTACATTACACAAATGAGCAATTCTTGGATGATACAAATGACAAAACTTCCTTTCTATATATAGGAGTCTAAGGAGTCATAATATAACCCAGCCGACCTAACAATAATAATATAAAGCCACAAAAATAACAATAGAGGGATTCCATGGGGCACAATAA
>APFE030925580.1:255807-265854 GCA_000404065.3 Pinus taeda | reverse complement strand
TGTTTGTCATACTTTATAACCACTCTTGAACACGACACTTTCATTCACCTGGGTTGGGAAATCCTTTACCTAACAGTTGATCAAACCATATTGAAAGTCTTCAGCTAGTTTCTGGGTATTAACTTTGGGTCAATTGTCACCAAACCATCTGTCGTGTCGTTATGTGTTTAAGAGGTCAGTGCAAATAAGCCATTCATCTGCAAAATGTCTGTCATCCATCTTGACCATCCCTGAGTCAGTCCTTGCAACTAAATTTCTTCAACTTGATCTATGATTTCGTGTTGTGGCTTGCCTGCGACGGATCGCTTTCTATCGACTTATCAGCACATTATCTAGAGAGTTGACTTAGAAATCGTCAGTACCTTGGAGTCTGCATGCATCAATGGCAGGTTTCTCGCCTTCGACGTCAGTTTTCATCATTGAACTGCGATCGAAGGATTCCATGAAATGTTCGACATCGACTCATTCATTCACATCTCATGGATTGTGCTGGGTACTTTGAGAACCATTGACATTACTGGTGGTTTCTCCCACACTTTTAACAGTTTACATCATTGACTGATAATCAAGTGGTTTCTACCATGTTCGACATCGACTCATTTATTCACATGACTATAATCGTACCAATTCGGGAAGTAGAGATAAAGACCCTGGATCTAGTTTCCACCATCCAGACTGCGAGGAGTTTTGTATTCATTATGTTGTAGACCAATCATAAACAGATGGCTGCGCCCATACTGTGTCTACACTAGTCTATAATTATGATGTATTATGAAATCATTCCTGTATCAGAATAGTTAGTCCTAGTTAAAGTTTTAATCTGAGTATGGGAATGCCTACCTCAGCGATGATATGATCTTATACATGTATTTTGTGTTGAAAATTGCAGGTTCTGACCGGGTTCTCCACAAGATGATCCTCGAAATGATAAAGTACTTCACCCTTCCTATATGATATAACACCCTTATCTATTACAGCCTTCGTACTTTAGGGGGCAATCTGTTACACTGAAATTTGTCACCATGACTATCTGCAGTTAATATGGCTCCATCAATAGTCATATTATCCTCCTTGTCAAGCCTCATACCTCTGCTCTTCATGTCAAACTTCAAAAAGAGAGAAAGTCACTTAAAAACTTGTTTATCTCTGGGTATGCAGGTTCTCTCTACCTTCCCTGCATGTACGCACTCCAAACACACTGTGCCTGCGCACTTGTACGCTCTGTAAGCTAAAGGATGGGTGTGTACCCCTGTAAAGGTCAAAAGGCGCGAGTTTCATCTTTAAAAAGTTACTTGTGGTCACTTCTAGAGCCTTCTAGAAGAGTGTTTGACGTCTATTGAGCGCCTCCAGATGGTTCATGCATCCCTATGATAGAGGAACTTATCCCATCAAGAGAGGAGCTACCCCATCCAAAAGAGGGAGTATCCCATTGATGTTGGAACTGAATAACTTCCTCTAGAACACTATAAATACAGGCTTTGGGCTAGAGGAGGGGAGGTTGAAAGCTGAACATTCCAAAGGGTAGATGCAGCTGGAATTAGGACTTCCATTGTAAACTTGTGAG
The DNA here is from genome assembly GCA_000404065.3 of Pinus taeda. NCBI lineage: Eukaryota > Viridiplantae > Streptophyta > Pinopsida > Pinales > Pinaceae > Pinus > Pinus taeda. The sequence continues at coordinate 264,290 of APFE030925580.1, read as the reverse complement.
GAGAGATTACCATCCTTTCTTGTTGCCATATTGGAAGTGGGTGAGCTTGTCAAAGTGGAGGAAATCTCTTGTTGGACCCGGAGCTTGCACAACACCAAGGCTCAGGTTGTAATGGTTCCTTTTGTGTTTCCTTAATACAAATGAGTCCATTCTTCTCAATGATTTGTTGTTAATGAATTATTTCATGTACTCCTTGGTCTATGTGATGAATATGCTTTGTTTTATGAATTATTCAGGTGTTATGTAATCGTTTGCTTTGTTAGTGTATGCAGGTCTTAAAGTGAAGGAGGAGCTCATCTGGATCAGCAAGGCTGGACTGCTACAACAAGCGTTGGACCTAAGGTAAGATCGGAAAACACTTGGTTTCTTATAGAATAATGTATTTTTAGAGAAGGATTGCTCTTGTTTGGTTTGTTTGTCACTAGAGAGTCTTAGACTCCTAGGGAGGTTAGGTTTGTCCGCAAAAATAACTATTTCCGCATGACACTAGCTACCAAGTTAAGCATGGTTTGATGTTACCCTAGATCCTACCTTTCTCAACCTAAGGTAGATTTGGGATTTAACACCTCCTACCAAGAATATAGTTCCTCCATATCTTCAATGCATGAATGATCATTTCCAGCTCAAGATCATTCATCACATAGTTTTGTTCCTACTCATTCAGTTTCCTAGATTCATAGCATACCACCTGTCCCTCCTATATCAAGACTCCACCAAGTTCTCTCTTGAAAACATTTGTACACACCATGAACCCTTTGTATAGATCTACAATCTTTAGAACTGGAACATTTGTAAGCAATTGCTTCAACTGCTCAAAACTTGTTGCACATTCCTATATCCATTCAAATTTTTTTCCCTTTCTCTACAATGATGTAATAGGATAGTAAATCCATCAGAATTTCTTGATGAACCTCCTATAGTAACTTTCTAACCCCATGAATGATATGACCTCATCAACATTCCTAGGAGCTTCCCATTCTATGATAGCTCTGATCTTTTCCGGATCCCTTGCTTTACCTTCCTTGGAAACAACATGTCCCAAGTAATGTACCTCTATCTGAAAGAAGCTACATTTACTAAGCTTGGTATACAACTGATGCTCTCTCAAGAGTATTAACATTGTTGCTAAGTGTTCGACACACTCTTCCTCATTTTTAGAATATGTCAATATATCATCTATGAATACAATCACAAACTTGTCTAGATAAGTATGCAACAAAGTATTCATCAAACACATGAAAGCAGTTAGATCATTAATCAAACCAAAAGGAACCACAACAAACTCATGATACTCGTACCTGGTCCAGAAAGAAATCTTGTAGATGTCCTCTTCTTTGATGCATACCTGATGATATCTCGACCTTAGATAAATCTTCGAGAACATTGTTTCTCCCTTCAACTGTTCAAGCAAGTCATCGATCCTCGATAATGAATACTTGTTCCTAATCGACACCTTGTTCAACTAACTGTAATCAATGAAAAACCTTAGAGTAACATCCTTCTTATTCACAAACAACCATGGTGCACCCTAAGGTGACACACTTGGCCTAATATATCCATTGTTAAGCATTTCCTTCAACTGAGACTTCAATTCCACTAACTCCAAAGTGCTCATCCTATATGCTGCCTTTGATGTTGGTGCTACTCCTTGTACCAATTCAATAGGAAATCTCATTTCTGTGTGAGGTGGTAACACTAAAATCTATACTGAAAATACAGCCTGACACTATTGTAAAACTAGATACCTCTTGAAGACTTCTGCATCCTCAACATATTTACCTTTATTAGTAGAAATATGCTTTGCAAACAACACACACACTTTCCTATGAGTACGCTTTTCCTGCATAGTTGTAACCATTCTAATTGATGTCACCTTATTCTTACCCTACAAGATTATCTATTGTCCATTGTCATCCAAGCACTCAATAGCCTTATCATAATAATCCACCTTAGTCTTGTGAAGATACAACCAATCCATACCCAGAAACATATTGTATAATCCCAATGGAAGAAAATTCATATGTGTTGACGTAGGCATATCATTTAGCTCAAATTCACAAGCTCTTACCCAATGGTGAACTCTTTTCTTAGTACTTGTAGCCAATTGCACCAACCAAGACTCTGCATGCACTTATTTTCTCAAACCACACATATCCACCAGGTCAGGATTAACATAGCTATAATTAGATCGGGGGTCAATCAAAAGAGAAACAAATTGATCATAAAGCTTACCGTCCATCTTGATAATAGATGCCTAGTGATCTTCCTACCTGCTATCCAATGCGGCATAGATCAGAGGAATGCTCTACCCAAAATCCCCAACTCTCTGCTCCTCTTGAGCATTATAGATCTGAGGCCTACCACCCTGATACAATGGACAATCCTTCTTGAGATGCTTGTTACCACATATCTGTTACAGATCCATTTGGGCACATCAACCTCAACTTGCAGATTGATACTATTAGGGCCCATCAACCCTTAGTGTAGTTGTTACATGCCCTAAAGAGATTAGTCATCAGAATGCCTCACTTCCAAAGATGTTCCATCACTGAAAACATCCAAAAACTACCTCTAAGAAGATCAACGCAGGTAGGTCTTCATTAGGGTGCACTGCAATGCAAACCATACATTGATAGGGTGCTATGCAGCACACTTGGTCCCTCCTTGGCCTGTGTTGGGCCAATTTGAGCGAAATTCCGTGAGGGTTTGAAGATTCCTTATCTATTGGAAGCCTCTAGAAGTTTATCAATGCCACCCACTCCTTTGAGTTCGCATTTGGATGAGGAAGGGAATTAGGAAACATCAATCCCCTATCCCTTCTTCCATGGAACTGATTTCTAAATTTAGAAAGGAATTCATTATCACCATTGATGGCATAACCTCCTTCACTCACCTATACAAAGATCACTCATCTAAGAGATCAGGGGGCTGGAAAATATTGAGTTGTAAGGAGATGCTGATGATATGAGATTAGAATTGATTGCAAGTATTGTATTAGTGTTGAAGTGTCTTGCTTGTCATGAGGTGAAGAGGGATTGAATTGGAAGAGTGTCACTAGATCGAGCACATATGGGTTGTAATCCTTCCTCTTATCAATAAAGCTTCCAAAACTTTTTCCTTATGCTTGTGCTATGTGTTAATTCTTTCATATGTATATCATGTTCTCGATTCCATTTTATTTATAAGCAATAGATCATTATCATTTGCCTTGATTGGTTTTTGTTTCTGTGTTTGTGCAGGTACTTTCCAAGCGGCTTAAGTACAAAAAGGAGCAGCAAGATTGGTCAAGGGAGATAAGGAGCTAGCAAAAACTACAAGTAGGTTTCTCTTTTCTCTTTTTTTATCTATTGATTATAGGAAAGGTAGAGATTACTTTGTCTGTTGTTTCTAGACCTGCTACTAAGTATAAAGGGTTAGGCCTTTGTCCAATAACACTAAATATTCCTGAAACAAATTGGCCACTCCATTGGGGAATTATTATCCATCTTAGTAGCTTATCAACCTCTTAAGAAATTTCTACATACTGTACTTGTGGTTGTTTATTGATTTCAGTCCTCTTTCATTGAAAATTGAGTCGAAACTGTGACAAAATTTCCTTTAGAATTGCTTGCGGTCATCAACGCAATCTAATGAAGGACACAGTGCACTGTAGTGCACTTCCCGCATAGATTCAGTGCGATTCATCCCACTGTCTCTAACTGTTTCCTGCGCTGATCCCTTGAGGGTCAGTTTCCCATCTAGAAATTGAAAGTTTTTGCCAATTTTCTCTTGTTTGAATGAGTTGTTGAATGTCAATGATGTTTTGTCTCAGAAAATAGGTTTTCATCTCCTTAGCCAGCCCTACTTTGATTGGATTGATTAATGTTTCTTTGTCATTATTAGTCTATAATCAAAGTTAGTTTTTGGTCGATTGATCTATGTCGAAAGAAAGTGTTGTAAAGTTGTCTTTTCCTTCAAAAACTGAATTGTCATAAAGTCTTCATTCATAAAAGATCGATTGATTTATATGTGCATATGGTTTTCCTTTTCGTCAAAAGTGTTGTAATTCCTCATTTTTTTGAAATCGGAAGTGTTGTAAATTCTTCCTTTCCTTGAAAAGAAATTGTCGCAAAATCGTCATTTTTATGAAAAGAAATTTTTTCTCGATTGTGCATATTTCCTTTTTTGTTCATCATAACATTAAGGGATTTGAAAAGAAAAAATTGCATCGTGCATATTAAAGTTTGTGAATGCTTGAAAGGAATGGTTTAGGGAATTGCATCTAGTTTGTGCTCTTTGTTGATTGATCAAGAAGTACTTGTTTTCTCTATCCCTAGTAGCTAGGATTTTCATTGTTAAATTGAATGGAAAGAATGCTTATCATATTAGTTGCATTTTCGGAATTGAAAACATACATCACATGGTGAACCAGGAAAGGTAAATTCTAAAGAAGATCAACTTAAAATTTATCTGAATTTACCTAATGGAACATTGTCACCTAATGAAAAACATTTAGAGGTCTAGGCTAGAGACGTGTTCTGGCATCGTAAAACAAAGCAATTGTTGCTAACTTGTCTGCAATACATCCCAAGTGTGATACCTCATTCCACGTACATGAGTATATCGTAGCTTGTCCACGTACCTTCGGGTATATAGGGTGGTATTACAATATGTAAAGTATATGGGAATGCTCTCACTGTGCGGTTTTTCATTAGACAACACTTATACGGACTGGGCCTCCACGTACCTTTGAGTAGATATGGGAGGAAAACTCTAGGTTGCTATCCATCCTTAGGTAGTCGAGTTGGCCGCATTGTACACTATGATACACTGAACACAACATTCAGGGAGATTGCCTGCCTGTACTTCTTGGTTCACTAGGAGGTATTCTGTAGTTCACAGTTGCTTGGTAAACCTTTTGTCTAGATTATCCCTCTTTTTTTTTTGTTATGGTACTTCAATTAAAATCAATTTAATTGACTGTGGATAACATCCTTCATGCTGACTCCTTAGTTGATCTTAGGTTGAAACATATGGTGACAAATCTAGAGTCCACCGATCAAGGAATTCCTTTTGATGGGAATCCTAGTTCTTTTCCTCCTTTCGGAAATATTGGTGCTCCTTATATGGCTACATTGTCCCTTCTGGGATTTACCATTGGCTTAACAATATGGTTGCTTTCAACCTCCTTGGTTCAAAATGTCATGATTTCTCTATAATTGAGTACACCTCCAACTCGACAAATTCAACCTCCAGTTGATCCTAAAGTTGACCCTTTGCCTTCTTCCTCGTTGTTTCTTCCTCCCCTTCTTCCTCTTCGCTTGGTGAAAGTATTAGTACTAATAACCAGGTGGCTAAGAAGAAGAAAAAAGGGAAGAAGAAGAAGAAGAAGCAAATTCAGCAAAGGGGCTACCAAGCAACCATTGCTTTGAATGCAACATCTGATGAGAAATCATCCACCAAGTCTCACAAAGTTCGATATCCATGCAAAATTTATGCGGGAGACCATCTTCTTCGAAATTGTCTTGATATTCCTCAGATCTTAGAAGAATGGTCTTCTTTTTCACATCATCTGGTGTCATCAACTTCTCGAGATCATGCTGGTGACAAACCATCAACTAGTGATAGTAAAATTCATGGAGAGAAGGGAAAAGTCAAGTTTCCTTGTAGGTTATGTGAAGGGAATCACCGCGTTCACCTTTGTCCCTATCTGGACGAAGCCAAAAGAGTGTTGGATAATAGTCTTGCTTCACTGCAACAACTTCCATCTAGTTATAGGAAACTCTCCCTAAATCCTTTACTAGTTGATGAATTGACTGACCAAAACCAGCCATCGGTCAAACCCACTCTCTCTAAAAGTGAATCCTCTGAGTCTATACCTGACCCAAATCAACAGGTCAAGGTAACAGTTGACTCGATTTCACCTTCAGTTTATCGTACCTTTCCCGAAGAGAGTGAATATTATACCACTCGAGTTCTTTTTGTTTCTTCAGATTCTAATGAGCTTAGGGGTAGTCCTTCTCTTCCATCAAGACAGGAGGAAAATATTCCAATTCTCGTAACTCAAGCGGTTAATTCTCCTATTTCTATGGTACCCCCTCCAAGTAGTCTAGTCACTTCCTTTGATTGGAATCGACTGGCAGGATTTCGCCTTCCTTCTCATGTGCCTTTCCAAATCATAGTACAAGTTTACAATATGATTGTATCTATCATTATTATAGATTAAGATGTATCCGTGATCATTCTTTCCTCAACTTCTTAGCAAGCACTCGGTTCGCCGCCACTTGCGCCAGTTACCCAGAATCTGTTGGATTTTAACAGAGGAACCAGTCAACCATTAAGGATCCTCCCTCAGTTACCTATTACTTTGGGAGGAAAAATCATTTATCTGAATGTGATGGTAGTCCCAGGACCTTTAGATTACAATTTACTTCTTGGGCGTGACTATGTTTATGACATGGGAGCTATTTTTTCAACACTCTTTTGAGTGATTTGTTTCCCGCATGAAGGCATAATTGTCACCATTGACCAGTTTTCATTTCCCAGTCCAAATATGGCTTCCAATCAACCATCTTCCCTAAATGGTCCATTTATACCAATGGTATCATCTCTGCCATAGGTTAATTATGTGGCAACCCATTCCATACCTACATCAACTGACGATCAATTCAGTGATGTTGTACATTATGTACTAGGGGCATTGGAACCAGATCTCTCCTTCATGACCTCTCATGTGTTGTGATTGAAAGGTATGAGGGTAGTTCCTGGTCTTGTGTCAACCTTGTTAAAAAATAAAACAAGGGACTATGAGGATAGTTATTTTATAGTGTCAACCTCATTAAAAAAGGAAACCGACCCCGTGAGGACAGTACTTGGTCTTGTGTCAACCTCATTAAAAAATGAAACAAGGGTCTATGAGGATAGTTATTTTTATTTTATTGTGTCAACCTCATTAAAAAATGAAACAAGACCCATGAGGATAGTACTTGGTCTTGTGTCAACCTCATTAAAAAATGAAACAAGGGTATATGTGGATAGTTCTTTTATTGTGTCAACCTCATTAAAAAATGAAACATCTCCCATGAGGATAGTACCTTGTCTTGTGTCAACCTCGTTAAAAAATGAAACAAGGAATATAAGCATAGTTCCTTGTCTTGTGTCAAGCTCATTAAAAAATGAGCATAGTTTTTCGTTTTAAGCTTGTGTAAAAATGAAACTGAATTCAAGCATATTTTTTCGTTTCAAGATTTTTTAAACATGAAACTGAATCCAAGCATAGTTCCCTATGGTTCAAGCTTGTGTAAAAATGAACCCATTTCCATTTTAACCCTTGTGATTGTCATTCTATGAGCCTTTTCTATCAGATGAGCCTTGGTTGTTTTATTCCATCACCGCCATCTCTTTGGCTGATCATACGCTTTCACTTGGTTGTTTTACCCTTTTTTGAGGAAAAGTTCCAATGAGTGGTCTTATTAGCCAACCTCTTCACATAAATCAACATGTTTTGAGAAGTTCCTACATCACCGGAACTAGTTGCTACCCTAGACACCACTTGTTCCTCAAAATGGAGTCTTCTTTAAGCTCTTTTCAGACTCTTTAAACATGAAAAGATTGTCAAGTGCTTGTCTTTTCGAGCTTTTTAAAGGATTGGAAATGATATCTCTCTTGTATTATTTTACGCTTTTTCGGACTTGAGAGATTAACTTACGAAAAATAACTTGTGTAGTTTCATTTTCATTCCTTTTCAAACTCCCTAAACATGAAAAGGACCGAGTTATATTTGTCATTAAACTCATTAAAAACCAGGGAAAATTTTAAGAACCCCCCCTAAATTTACAAGTATAATAAATGGGCGAATCTCCATGGTACATAGGAAAAATGGAAGATGATTTTATCAATAATATGATATGTATATATAATTTTTTGGCGAATCTCTCACCAGGCATGGAAAATATTTTACTCAATTATAAAATCTTGTGTTTATTGAATACACAAATGAAATCATTGCATTTCTTTAAAATATTTTTTGAAATCAAATTACCGAAATTACATATTAATAGGGGTGTAGGATAAAATTCACCTGTGCCATTCACAAAAAGCATGAGATAAAACCTAATACTATATATAAAACCAAGAAAAATTCAAGTTCATCACTTCTAGGGACCTCATAACCACCCTACCAATACACAAGTATTTTCCTGTTTGCAATTAGAAAAATTACCCAAATTACAATATGTTTACTCCACTTCTAGGGACCTCGTAACCACCCTGCCAATACACAAGTATGTTCCCATTTGCAATTAGAAAAATTACCCAAATTACAATCTGTTTACTCCAGCATATGTTGGAAAGTTATAGAAGGATGACTCGTGCAATCAATCCATTTCTTTTAGCCCTGGATTTGTTTCAGTTTAAACAGAAGTATACAAATATACTTGTCCAATGTCTATGCTTTAACCATTCACCTTAAGATGTTTTTACAATATAATTTCCTAAGTCTATTT
>APFE030925580.1:205500-255355 GCA_000404065.3 Pinus taeda | reverse complement strand
ACTTATGGAGTAAATATAAAAAATGTTTTATCTATTTACCATACTTCTCATTTATTTATATTTTTATTAATTTACCATACCTCTTTTACAAATATGGTATTTGGTCCATAGGATTCACTTAAATAAAACCTCTTTCTTGAGCCTTCATAAATAGAACGAGGGTTATGGACTAAATATAAAAAGAGGTTTTATTTATTTACCATGCGTCTAGTTTATTTATATTTTTATTTATTTACCATACCTTTTGAGTAAGTATAAAAGACGTTTTATTTATTTACCATACCTCCACTTTACTTATATTTTTATTTGTTTACACCCTTGCATGTATATAAGGTGACTTATGGAGTAATATAAAAAATGTTTTATTTATTTACCATACTTCTCATTTATTTATATTTTCATTAATTATGCTTTATTTATTTACATACCTCTCATTTATTTATATTTTTATTAATTTACCATACCTCTTTTATAAATATGGTATTTGGGCCTTTGGCCCATAGGATTCACTTAAATAAAACCTATTCTTGAAAATGGGCGATTGGATTCACTTAAATAAAACCTATTCTTGAAAATGGGCTAATGGAAGGTTGTAACTCCTAATTTCAAGGGCTATTTACCTTTTTTACCGTCTCCCTTAAAATAAGGTGGGCTATTTGAGGTGATTTGTAAAAATGTACTATGATACAAAATATTCGCCCACTAAAAATTTATAACCCCTTAATTTTGCCAAAGGGCGAACATTCGCCCCTAAAATCACCCCTATTAAAAACATCAAATAGCGACAAACCTATCCATCTAGACAAGGCCGACTTTCACCTTCGCTAGACTTGTTAAAGCATCAAATAGCGACGGATTTGCCCAAAGGGTGAAATTATACAACAAGCATATGTTATCCTCATCAAGCTTGATAAAAAGTAAAGAGGTACTAGTCAGTAATGATTGGGGAAAATGGAAAAAGCCGAGAAAACTTTATGGTAGCAAGTCACTCTTGAACATTACACTTTCAGCTCATCACCGTGACTATGTGAGTTGGGTCATTCAGCTTGATGGTTATCACACCATTGGTCTATAATGCCATCCATTACTTTGTTTTGGTTCAATGCTACCAATTCATCTTAGTGTCGCCGACATGTTCAAGAGAAGTCATTCAGTTCAAACTTCATCCTTTGCAATACCATAAACCTTCATTTTCATGACCACCATTCTTGAACCTTCTGTCGTCAGTCGATTTTTTCATCTCCAAAATCATTTACCTCGTTTCATGTCGTAGATGTGGGACACATCAAGACCCTCCCACGACAAGTTGCTTCTTGTCGACATCAGCACATCATCCAAGAATTTGACTTACAAACACCCCTTCAGTACCTTGAAGCTTGTGTACGTCAATTGCAGGTTTCTCACTTCCAGCGATAGGTTGACATCACTGGCCTTCGACCAAAAGACTTTGTATTGTGTTTGACATCAAATCATTTATTCACACCATGAGAAATGTATTATAGTACCTTGAGGGTCATTATCATCATTGGTGATTCCTCTCGCATCTGTTAACAACTTACATCATTGGTTGGTAATTAGATGATTTCTTTCCATGTTCGAGTTCAAAACATCTATTCACATGGTTAGATTTGTATTGAATGAGATTGAAGACCCTAGATCTAGTTTCATCCATCCGAGCTGTGATATTTTCAAGAGTACTAAATCAAATGTACAATGGCCTTACATTCATGGTCAACCATTCATGGGTCTATATCTGTAGACAACTATATTTGTACATGTAATGAAATTTTATAAGTTGAGCATGGGTATGCCTTCCCTCAGCTAGTTCATGAGAAAGATCAAATTATCATAATATATGTATTGTAATTGATGCAGGTCACCTTCCGTTTTGAAACCTCCTCTCGTTGTGATAAAGAATTTCACTCAACATATATATTCACGACTTCATGCTTTAGGAGGCAACTACTACAGATCCATTTGGGCACATCAACCCCAACTTGTAGATTGATACTATTAGGGCCCATCAACCCCTAGTGCAGTTGTTACATGCCCTAAAGCATTTAGTCATCAGAATGCCTCACTTCCAAAGAAGTTCCATCACTGAAAACATCCAAAAACTACCTCTAAGAAGATCAGCGCAGGTAGGCCTTCATTAGGGTGCACTGCAATGCAAACCATACACTGATAGGGTGCTATGCAGTGCACTTGGTCCCTCTTTGTCCTGCGCTGGGTGAATTTGAGCAAACTTCCGTGAGGGTTTGAAGATTCCTTATCCATTGGAAGCCTCTAGAAGTTTGTCAAAGCTACCTACTCATTTGAGTTCGCATTTGGATGAGGAAGGGAATTAGGAAACGTCAATCCCCTATCCGTTCTTCCATGGAACTAATTTATAAATTTAGAAAGGCATTCATTATCACCATTGATGGCATAACCTCCTTCACTCACATATATAAAGATCACTCATCTAAGAGATCAAGGGGCTAGAAAATATTGAGTTGTAAGGAGATGCTAATTATATGAGATTAGAATTGATTGCAAGTATTGTATTAGTTTTGAAGTGTCTTACTTGTCATGAGGTGAAGAGGGATTGAATTGGAAGAGTGTCACTGAATCGAGCACACATGGGTTGTAATCTTTCCTCTTATTAATGAAGTTTTCAAAACTTTTTCCTTATGCTTGTGTTATATGTTAATGCTTTCATCTGTATATAATGTTCTCAATTCCATGTTATTTATAAGAAATAGATCATTATCATTTGCCTTGATTGGTTTTTGTTTCTGTGTTTGTGCAGGTACTTTCCAAGTGGATTAAGTACGGAAAGGAGCAACAAGATCGGTCAAGTGAGACAAGGAGCTAGCAAAAACTACAAGTAGGCTTCTCTTTTCTCTTGTTTTATCTATTGATTATAGAAAAGGTAGAGATTACTTTTTCTGTTGTTTCTAGGCCTACTACTAAGTCTAGAGGGTTAGGCGTTTGTCCAAGAAAACTAAATATTCTCGAAACTATATCTATCACTGAAACTATATTCTACCATCACCTCTATTCCACTACTCTCAAGACTACGACCTATCTCCCTTCTCAACTGCATTAAACTTCTTGTAAGGAACAAAATTATCTTTCTCACCTGCATGTTGGGTTGTTGTTCACTTTGATTACATTTAGTCTTGTCATTCCCTTTCCAACCCTGCTTAGATTCGGCCTTACACTTTGATTGTTCATAACAGTGCTTCAACTTCCCAATGACTTCTTCCAATGACTGAGGCGCATCATATTGAATCCAATCCTTAAATGCTAATGGCAATCCACTGACAAATATTTGAACTTTGGCTTTCTCATCCTTATGATATGACACATACCTCAACAACTCCAAGAACTTAGTCATGTATTCCTCATATGTCATTGATCCCTTCTTCAACTCATAGAACTCCTTAGCCTTACTATCATAGTATCTCTACGAAAAATACTTATTTTTGAAGATTTTGTTGAATTCATGCCAACTTAAGTCCTCTGTCATGATATCTATGACACACTTCGTATATTTCCACCAAATTTGTACTTTCCCTTTGAAAATACCAATTCCATACCATGACCTCATGCATGACAACAATAACCATGAAAATACATGCATAACAACCACATAGACATTGACATGCATGCATGAAAAACACATTTTCCCCATCGAGTCCAAGTATTAAACCATGATTTGATACCAATATGTAACCACCCCTCCCATATCTACCCACTTTCACTGGTCTTGTCATACCAGGGTAAACATGAGCTGAGGGATACTATGACATGACTCGACCTCCTAGCTTCATTAAATAAATGGTGTCAACAAATTGAAACTTTAATCATATTCCTCGGGATCTACAGAACCCCCAGGAGCTAAACAACCACTACAAGTGCCCAAATCCTTAGCTGGATAGTTATTTTACCAACCTAGACTACCAGACACAGGCATAAAAATTCATGCATGCAATTGTAGTCCCCCAGCCGCATGCATAAGCCTACAAGGTAATGACTATAGTCTCAATTTCTTAGTTCTGAGCATGAAACCCTAGAATTAGTGGTACCTTTTGAGGTATCGTCTCTAGACCACTACCCAGAACTTAATGAGACTTTCCAGAATGATAAATAAAATTAAGATAAAGCCATTAATACAAAACTTTATCAAGGACTTGACCTAAATAGGCTTAACCAAGACAGGTAGTTCGTCAAACATATTAAGAACATGCAATATATAGGTCATAAATGCATATCTAAACATATGGATCTGATATTTATCCAAGAATAATCAAGGTCATCTAATGCCCTCTCATAATAGCCATAATAACATATATCAGGTCATGCATTCAATAACCATACATTTACCAATAAAAACATGATAATATCCATAACTAGAACTTGTTATGAAATCATTCTTATAACTATCGTATAACCATAATAATAACAATGATAAAATATCTATCAAAACCACATAATAACAAGTGAAAATAATCATGAAAAACAAGAGGAAAAGAGCTCTTATTGACATATGCAAAATCCAACTAGGTCAGGGACTTCTATGTACCACCTAACCATAGATTTGGGATGAACCAAATATTTATTTCAACAAATCACCCTTGTGCCATATTCCAAGCATGAATGTAGGACTCACAAAAAACAACTAGGGCTTCCTCAAGCTTTACCACAATCCCCACAAACCAGTCAAGGGACTCTAGGGAAAAACAAACACCTACACAACTTGGCTTTACTACAATCCCACTAAAATTGGTCAAGGGATTCCTAGGTCCAAACAAGAAAACATACACAACTAGGATTTACCCCAATCCTGCCAAAACTATTCAAGGGATTCCTAGGCCAAAACAAGCTTGGATGCCTTCGGATTTATTCACCAATACCTTGAGGGATTTTACCATCTCCACCCTCAAGATTTACTACAATCCCGCCAAAACCGGTCAAGGGATTCCTAGGCCCTTGGGAATTTTCATGAGACCACCTCACGTAGTTCCAAAACCATCCATCAATCCTAAGCTCAACCAAATGAAATAACCCCATCACATCATGGCTATCCATAAATGGTAAGGCAAGGCTAAAAAAATTGTCCCAACTGGAAAAACCCATGCAAATAACAACAAGAGAACCAAATACACATATGCATGTACTATGCATGCAAAAAATAGCAAGGAAATCATATTTGAAACTTGATAACTACCAAGAAATCCCATTGTAGTTGCTTGATCCAACTTTTCCTTGCTTGATCCTTGGTTTCCTTTACTTTCTTGTCCTTCCTTTGGCTTCCTTTTTCTAATGCAAGATTGCTCCAAGAATTCTCTAAGTGTGGAAGAGTATGCGAGAATACAGATATCTCCAAGAAAAACTGACAAAAGGTTGTGAACTAATCCTCAAAAATATTTTTATCATTGAGGCCTCTATTTTCCTTTAATTTCCTTCATATGAAAATCCTGTGACCTTTCACATTCCTTTTCTCCTATTTTCCTTTATTTCATAAATAAAATACCAATTAATGCTTATTTTCATTTTCAATGCCTTTTCCAATTTCCCCTTAGCCATAATAAACCAAATGAACACCCACTAGGATATTTTTCCCACCATTTAGCTTGGAATACATGTCCCATGACCCTAGTATTATTTTTTCCTTTATTAACTTTATTACATGAAATTTTAACCCAGGGGTGTTACAAGATAGCTCCCGATGGTTCCTCAGTCTCACAAACACGTGAGTTCTCCTTCCCCACCGTACTAGGTTCTTCAATCTGCACTATTTCAGTGGTTCATTCAACCTTTAGTCAAACCTAATCTTTATGTATCTTTCTTCCCAACAAGCTTCTTCTTAAGGATTCTTCAGCTAGTCTCTACATTCTTCTTCCCAGCAAGCCTCTTCTTGAGGATTCTTTAGCTGATCTCTGAATTTTTCTTCTTCCAACTATGCAACCACATCTAGTAGGAGATATTAGTGATTATATTTTGAGAGGATGCTCCTCTTCGAGAATGCTCAAATGTACTTCACTCGTGTTCCCCAACTCATGAAATTGTCCTTCATTTTCCCTAGCTCCACATAGCTCACTCCTCTTGGACAAATCAACTGTATTTCCCTTAATTCTTTGTCCTCTTTTTCTTGCCACTGTGGCTGAAGGACACCTATGCTAGTCCTTTTCTTTGCAGTTACCTTTAATACCCAATTAGATCAGTTAATTTTTCCAACCAAGTCATGGTTTATGTGTTAATTTTTTCCAATTCCTCAAGCGATCTCCACCTAAAGAAAACCAAAATATGTATCCCATCTTCTTAGAATTTTTGTGGTTACAATTATTTAAAATGGGAGATAACTTAACCAAGGGCTGCCACATATGATGAGTGCATATATCATTATGGAATCACTTCATGTTAGTGTATTCACAAGCAAAAGCATCGCTATGCCTCCACTTTACTTTGAATAATCATTCCTTTTTTTTGTTTAGTTAGCCCTTGATTAATTTTCATAGTCTTTCCAAGGCTAATTTCTAGAGTTTCTAGAGTTGATTCTACCTCTTTGGTGGATGAGGGTTCATGCTTTACTAGTGGTTCATTTGATTTAAAAATAGAATCCTAGACTTTAGGGTCCATGATGTGAGTACGATCATGTGTGCCAGGTCAAGAGGATGATGAAGCTATGAATTCACTAATTTATTCATCCTTAGTTTATCTCGCATGGCTAGATATTGGTTAATAATGAGGAATTGATGGGAAACTTCCTTTTCATCATTTTCTGCTTTGTTGCCAAAAAATGGCATTTCAACATCTATATTAGGCTTGGCAGGAGGATACAAGGTGTTTTTTTTTTTTTGAGGTCCCATGGTAGATGGTCATGTTACCTGATTTGAAACTAATCTAACCAATTGTAGTAGTTATCCACAACCTTCGTAGGATTAAAATATATCCTAACCAGAGAGGAATTGGGCTATAGGACCATAAATTCACTGTGGTATTACATGAATCTGTTGAGATCACTACATCTTCCAAAATTCCCTTTGGTTTGATACTTGACATATCATTAAGTTGTAATATTGTAGGGGTATTTCTAAGACCAGAAAGGCCAAGGGATTCAATGGTTTTGGAAGACATAACATTGATGGAAGCCCAAAGGTTAATCAATTTGTTTGGGATAAGGGTATGGTTGAATTGTACATAAACTGCCAGGCTTCCAATTTATGAGTATTTGGTTAAGATCAAACCCTACCTCACACCCCATTATAAGGTAGTATATCTTGTTCATGACATGAAGAGTTTAAGGATACTTTATTTATACTATTTTTCCTTAAACACAATTCATTATCTATTTTGACTAGATATGGAATTATTTGATTTCCTGGAATAGTAGTATAGACAAACATGTTTTCAATCTCACCTAAAAGATCAAAGTCAGGTTGGTATGATGGTTTTTCTCAATCTAATATTTAAGGGTAAGGAGGAACCTACGCTTTTTGGCAAATAAGGGATATCCTTGAGTTACCTAGAGATTAAAATAGTTCTTATTTTTCAGTTGCAACTTTGTCATTGAGATATTAAGTACAGGAGGATGTTCCTTCATTAAATTCTTCCCTAATCTTAAGTGAATTTAATTGTAATCTAGGGAAGAGATAGAGTGCATTCGGTAAGTGAAGTAAGTTGCAAGCACAATATATTTGAATGGTTGGATTGAATTAACATTATTGGGGTTAGGAGTCGGTTATGGTTATGCAACTAGCTTTGGTTGAGGAGGGGCCTATGTAGATCATTTCACTTGGCAAAAGGGAAAACATTGCATGGGAGGTCTTGTCACCTACTACAAAATGTGTTTTCAATTGTCCAAAGTGAAAAAGAGTAGAGAAGTTTACAGTAATATTCCAAGCTACAGAAGGAATCAAATCCTACATTGAACCCTCTCCATTGGAAAATTCTCTGAGCAAGCTTTCCAACGATATGTGGAAGTCCAAAAATGGACTCCTAGATCAAAAGATATGGTCTTCTGAAGTTTCAAGGATTTAAGACTTACAAAAGAAGGAATATTGAAGGTCCGATATCGGAGATCGCAATATCGAAGATCCAGAGTATCGGAAATCGCATATCAATGGTCACAACATCAGATCATCATGGCACATGAGTGTATCACATATCAACACTCCGATATCTCAGATTTAACATATTGGTGGTCAACACATCAGAGCATCAAGTAGATCAGAACATCGGCAATCGAAGGATCGCAATTTTTGAACATGTGAACCTTTAAAAAGTTTCGATATGGGAAAAGTTTCAATTACATTTAAAACTACCAGAGAATGTCAAAAAAGGTTAACAATGGATTTCATTGCAAAACCAAAGGTGGGTAGGCCCTTTTCTCTCCCCTCTAGCAAGACACGTGGCAACATATGATTGGTTTCGATAAGCTACACATGTCAACATATGATTGACTCTAATAAGGACACGTGATAGGCAGTTTTGGCATTTTGAGGGGCCGATAGGGGAAAATCTGGGTGACACGTTTCACCACTCAGGAGGTGCCACGTGGAAGAGATGACATCATATCGGAGGTTTCATATCAAAAGTGCGGAATATCACAACTCATGTTAATCCTCTGATTAGAAACCTCTGATTCAAGGGACTCCAATATTGGGCTAGTGCATGGTCTAGAACAACTTAAAGAACCAGGGGCACAAAGCTATTAACAAAAGAAAAACGGCCCCTAGGCAAGAACAAAGTACCCTAGCACCTTAATGCTAAGCACTAGGTCACAACCCTTGGTCCTATGATGAGAAATACAGAAAGGGGATAAACAAAAGGGGCCAAAGCATATCAGAACTTGTTGTTTTCGTAAAGTCTTTTAAGTAAAATGTCTTGATGAGGCATAACTCCAATATAACATTATGACTATATTACAGGGCATATAGCACTCCGATAGTGTATCACAGGGAAGGTAAGAGATGAATGAGTCGGTAGCTGTGATTCTGAGACACCACTGATGCCACCATGGTTGATCGCTCCCAGCACCAGAATGGGGAATTCAAGCGGTTAAAGAGGAAAGCGACATGCATATAAACCGAGTACCTGAAGAAGAGAATCATGGCAGAGACATGGCCTGATTAGAGGCGATTACAGGAATGGTAGGGAGATATTTTATTTAGCCATCATTCTATTTTCCTTATTTCCTCTTACTATCTAATTTCTATATTTTAAATAATGAAATCAAACATGATTGTAATATTTTAGACAACAGAGCCTTTGTATGCTGAGATAGCTAGTCGATCAGACAGCTGGAGCTCAGTCTAAGATATTTTGTAACTATTTTTCAAGCTCTCCCTGTCCTTATAAAAAGAGGGAAGAAACACTTAATAAGGTTCCCAAATCCTGCATTCTAGAGGCCCTCTACTTGTAGAGAAAGTGGTTCCACATTGGTTCTATTTGCCTATTCATGAGGGACTTGAGCGATACAATTGTTGAATGTAAATGGATCGGTGATTTTGAACTCCATCTTAAAGGTTAATGAAATTGTTTTGTTGATTCCTATCAAATAAATGCACCATATGTTTCCCCTTTTTTTATCACTTCATGTATGTATTTCCGCCTCTGAAATAGTGTAATGAAGTTGTTGGTATCACTCTCATTCATGGTTGTATATTTGCCGCTAGGTAGTAACTGTACCTATGTTAACTACAAATTTAATTATGTTATCTAATAGTCTACATGACTTATAATGTGCACAGATTTACTGAATGTTATTTGGTGACAAATGTATTCATGATGCATAGAGCTTGGGACCTTAATTGGTGCTCCACTATTTCTGCATTTTCACCTCCTCATTCTTCCCTTTGCATCGAATTCCCTCCTTTCTTTCCTCCTCTTCATTTTTACTACAACGCCAATATTAACCTGCCTATTATTGTGTGTCACCCACCAAAACAAAGACATTTATCTTTTGTGTTAGCCATATGTATCCCCTGAGTATTTAGATTTATGTACTTTCTTGAGTTTACCTTGAGGAAGGACTATTGAACCAAGCCCCTTTATTATCTCTTTTCCAATTAAGTGACATATATAGTGCAAAAGAAAGCCTTAATGATAATCTTCAAAAACACTCCTCTCTTAAGATGCCCTAGGCACTAGTCTCCAATCAACCTAGAGGTTGTCTCTAGGAGGCTTCTATATCTTCTGAAGCACTTGTGTGACAAGTGATAGAAAAAGTTACAATAGGAAGTTATCTTACGACCTATTGAGGGCCTCCAAAAAAGGGATTTCTCCACCCCTATTTCCAAAACTAATTTATGGGTAGAGTAGATATCATTCATTGGGTAGGAAAGCACCATGTATGAGAAGGACACTGCATATGAGTAATAGTCATATATGAATTAAAATACTAAGATTAGATTTGGACCATACATTGAGGCTCTTGTTGCTACATTCATTTTCAAGAGATGAAACATAACTCCTCCAACTCTTCAACTTCTTAGTAGACATAGTTTAGTCCTAGGAGGGATGGAAAATTCATAGTAGTAGGGTCCTCACTACATATCATGTGTGTCTCAATATGGTCTAATAGATGCTCATTCAATGGATGCTTCCTTCTACAATTTACACAAAACATTTCCAAAGATAATTCTTATTCTCCTCTATTCTTGTTCATATGCAACATATCTAATTAGGATCTTAATGAACCAAATGTGTCAGTTTTAAAATATTCCAGCATAATCCCAATCTATGCTCTTGTAATCCTACTTCTAGCAGCCTTTCCAACTCTTGTCAATATATCTCTAGATCCTCTACTAGCTTTTAAAGTGCCCCTAGAATATATTTGACATACTCTAATTATGACATTGTACAATTTTTATGATCTAGATTTATGAAGGGAAAAAAATGAAATACAAATTTATAACTAAAAAAAAGATACAACGAACGTTTACTTCTATTAATATATGAAAGGTGTTGAAAATATAAAAATGTGTAATGAAATAAACTAGCTCGAATGGTGGTAGCTTATGTCTCAAAAGGAATGTGATGGCTACATGCCTTCACTAGAGTGAGTTACAATGAGGCCAAAAAGGCTCTTTTTAACATCAAAATCAATGAGGAAACCCTAAACATAAAAAAACCTTACTCTATGATATGAAACATCAAAAGTCTTGTGGGTTCCACTGGGGTTAGTTGGTACAATAACTTCCCAAGGTCATAAATTTTACATACAATATCTAGGATATTGATTTTGGTGATTTTTGGACCTTGCCCAAGTGAAATCATTATGGTTTGAGGGTGTAGGTGGTTTTTCTCTGGATTCCCTATATGGTTATGTTTTTGTTTCTCCCATGTATTCCAAAATTCAGGGTTAGAATATGGGAAAGGGGTGATTGGATGGGAAGAAGGAATTGGCTGATCAAAATCTATGGTTGGGTGGAACGTAGAAGTCCCTGAATTGATTGGCATTATGTATTTGTTAATATGTGTTATTCTTTAATGAATACCAATGTGCTTATTACGTGACTGGTTTGTCATGGCTTCATTACAATTTAAGTGCATATTACATGCATGTTCTATTTATCATTCCATGAAGTGCTCTTCTTATTGATCTTGTTTATGGTTTTGACAAGTTCAAGGATATTTTAAATGGATGCATGAGCTAATATGTGTTTTATTTCAGCTAGTATGAGAGGGAAACAAGCCTTCTTGATGATATTTCTAATAAAACTAATGAAAACGGTAAGAAAACTATGCATCCATGACTTAGAGGTACCATGGTCATTAAATGTTATAAAAATGAATGACGTGTTAGGAAAACATGAGAAAGAATAGAGCATAAAAAAGGTCATAAAAACATATAAAAATATTTGATAGAGTTCTGGCAATATCTGAGGAATTCATTGAATGTTGGACCCAAATCTTTGGAACAAGGTTCGTGGCCCATGCATAGAGCTAGGAAAACTCAGTTGTAATGACAATGAAGGAGGGTTATCAAATGTGGCTGGAGGCCTAGAGTCAAACTGACAGACCTACCTCCATGTGGCTGAGGAGTGAACTAGGTCAAATATTGCCCAAGCTCAGGGAAAATGGTCACCAGAGAAAATAGGTTGATAATAGTGTGACTATGTGTCCATGGGTGTTTGAAATTAATTATGGGTAAGTTGGACTGCATTTCCATAACTGCATCTTGGAAGTTGGATCATGTGTAGTAACTATCAACTCATTTTTACCCTAGTAAGTATGTTAAAGTGGCTAAATGTGGGGTGGGGTGTTTAGAGTGGTATCAAAGTAGGTTCATAGTGCTCGAGCTTGGGGTAAATGAATATTTTTATGTAGATCTATATGTTTATCATGTATACATGTAAAGTTATTTTATTCTTATTGTTGTTATATCCATGTACATGATGTTGTTACAATTTTGGTATCATTATCTAGGTTCATGCATGAACTGATATGCTCTTGATATTATTATGTATTGTGCTAAACTAGATTGACCTATGTAGATACAATAGCCTCACTAGAAACAAATTGAGATAATTATTTTGATTATGCCTTTTATTTGGTTTATCTAATAGTGGTATTTTGTAAAAAATAGAAGAACAAAAGATGAAGAGAAGAGTGGTTGAGTATAGTTCATATGAATCCTTGCATAGGCCAGAAGAGAAATCATTGGAATGGGAAAAATCAGTTGAGCAGCAGGGAAAGGGAGACTCTCCTGATTTGGCATACACATTAAGAACTCTGAAGGTAGAGATTAGAAGTTGTAAAGATGATAATGAGTGGTTAATTGAAGCCTAGGAAATCTTGCAAAAGCTCAAGAAATGCAAGCTGAGGTTAATGCAATTATTCTTCAAATCCGTTCAGATTTATAGAACCATGGGTTGTTGGGGACTTGTCATGGAAACATATAAGAAGAAAAGATTAATGGGGCAGATGGAAATCGGTCTCAGAAAAATTATAGGATGGACAATGATGATACAATAAAGAATGGTGGACCCTTGAGTACACTTGAGAAGAGGGATAGTATGCATGGATTTTATTCTAGCTTTAATTTTAGGAGACATACTCTACTTTTAGGAGAAATCATCACCATCATCATCATAGGAGGAGTGAGAAGGAGTATTTTCCATAGGAATTCAAGAAATCCAAGCATCCCACTTTTGATGGTGAGACAACCAAATCAGAAGATGAAAAATCATGACTGCTTGGAATGGGAATTTTTTTAGACTTCATGATTACTTATAGAATATGAAATCCAAGATAACTACTTTCAGTCTCAAAGGAAAAACATATATATGGTGGTAATATGTCAAGCATGTGAGGGGCATCAATGAAGAGAAGTTGACTTGGGAAGAGTTTGAAAGACTCTTTGGAAAGAAGTACATATATAAGAGGTATTATGATGGAAAGGTAGTATTGAGATTATTTAGGGAGCATAATTTGTATGCCAAGCTCAACAACTATAGCTTCTTTTAGTCTCAAATTCATTACTTGGGACATATTGTTTCCAAGTAGGAGGTAACAGTGGATCCAGAAAATATTAAGGCTATCATGGAGTGTCCAACTCCAAAGAATATGAATTAGTTCAGATAATTCATGGGACTAGTAGGTTATTACAGGAAGTTCATTAGAAACTTCTCCAAGATTGGCTATCATATCACATCTTTGCAGAGGAAAGGAAAGAAGTTTGAATGGACGGTTGAGTGTGCAACCAACTTTGATTAGTTGAAGCAATTACTTACCAAAGCTCTAGTTTTGAGGATTGTAGATCTCGATAAGGACTTTTTGGTTTGTACAGATGCCTACAAGGAAGGACTTGGTGGAGTCCTCATGCAGGAAGGGAAGGTAGTTTTCTATGAATCACAAAAGCTAAATGAGCATGACTAGAATTATGTGACCCAAGATTGTGAGTTGACAACTATCATTCATAAATTAAATGTGGAGACATTATCTCCTTAGCAGGAAGTTCAGTTTGATGAGGGATCATAGTGGACTCAAGTATTTGTTTGAAGAACCCAATTTGAATGAAAGGAAAGCTAGATGGTTGGCTACTCTCAGTGATTTTGAATTTGAAATCAAGTACATTAAAGGCAAGGGGAATCGAGTTGTAGATGCACTTATTAGGAGAGTACAGGTGAATCATATTTCAGTGGTGAGATATTGTGGGACATATATGAAAAATAAGATCTTATGTGTAGGGAAGCATGATGAGAGGTACCAACATCTAAAGCGTAGAATGTGATGAGCCTTGGTATTGCACCAAGAATGTTACAACTCCCAAGGCTATTGACTTTTAATTATCAACCCGGGGTTTGTACAAACTTAAGAGGTATCAACACTATATGTGTAGCATAAAATGTGTCATTCCTTTGCTATCATGATGTAATGGAGTGCATGTACTGAAATCAAACCCTAAGCTAATTGCAGAAAATGATTTGAAATGGAAACCCAAACCTATTGCAAGAAATAAAGTACAAGGAAAGAGACATATTCTAATTGCATAAAGATCAGGAACTAAATGTAAAAGAAACCTAACTTAAACCTATTGATCACATGTGATGATTTAAACTAACTGAGCATGGAATCTGATCTAGAGAGTGCTAACTTCTGTGTGCATGAATAAATATAATATAACTTTTTCTTTTTTATTTTTTTGCTTGAAAAATGTGAATGCTAATCTTGCTTGGTTCTTTGGCAGGGGAGACAGGTGTGGAGGAAAAGGAGTACAATGGTTTAGATGGCTTGGAGGGTAAGGAGAGGCCTAATCCTGGATTCTAGTGATGATTTTTCTCTATTTGGGCTCAAAACAGGCTACTACAGGTTTTCCTATAGGATGTCTATAGGAAGTACTAGTTCCTACAGTATGTCTACAGGATCCTCCGTTTCATTACAAAAACCAAGCTGAAAGCTTAGGAAGTGGTTGAGAAGGTGGATTGGAGCTTGGGAAGGGTGGATAATTGAAGAATAAGGCAAGGAGGTGGTGTAAAATACCCAAAACTCAAGCAAGGGCTTCAAGATGGGTAGATTTTCTCAATGGAAATGTCAATTTTTTTCTCATAAAACAAGAATTCAGATTGAGACTTTAGTGGATTTTGGCGACATGGGTGGATGAGTATTGGATGAGGAGAAAGAGATGATGTCGCCTTGCAATGTATAAGCTCATGCAACACACATTATTGTCTGCATCTATCCTCAATTTTATCTATACATAGGAAAATTTTATTAAATTACTAAAAAAAATCAGAAATTCGAGAACTAGTGAGCTAGTAAATCTATCAAATGCCTAACCTAATCAAGTGAAAATGAAATGGGGTAAGTTTTTTTATTAGCTAGAATTATTATGTGATCTAATGCAAGTGGAATCAACTTGATTGAAGCTCGTTAGAATATTCTATAAAATAGCATAAAATTACTAGTCTAAAATCCTGAATTTCGAAAACTAGTAAACTAGTAAATCTATCAAATGCCTAACCTAATAAAGTGCAAATGCAATGGGGTAATTTTTTTTATTAAATAGAATTTTTTTTTGAGCTAATGAAAGTGGAACCAAATTGATTGAATCTTGTTAGCATGCTCTAAAAAATAGTAGAAATTTATTGTTCTTTGCCACAAAGGAGTTCCAGAAATCTAGATTTGGGAATAAGAAAGTTAATTCAAATAGCTCAATCATTACTATGACCTTCCAAAGATTTTCCAAGGAAGAAATTATTCTTTTGATCCTGCAAAAGAACTTACATCAACCATTTAACCCAATCCTACAACAAGAAATCATTAATACTAAATGCATAAATAAAAAGAAATAAAAACAAGAGATGCATGTGAATAAGAAGTGAAAAAAAGGAAAGAAAATTATAAAAAAGGGCTCTGAGGCTCTTGGGATGGCCAAGACCAAGGAAACTCAGAGACCTATGGAGGAGAACAAGATTTAGAAGCTGAACATGACACCAATCTTCATTATTTTCATCAACACAATTACATCCCCGCAAGAAATTACAATGGAGCTGCAGAAATACAAGTTTTCTCCATAAGAACACTATTGACCTAGAGGCAAATTCGACTTAGTACTTATAAAAAATGATTAGGAATCATTCCCGATGAAAGGAGGAAGCTTTCCCCACAAAAATCCCTTGATTAGGGGATCGGGTTCCAAATACTAAGACTCTGCATTAAATGGCAAGGAACACATTCCTAGATTTTCTCAATCATTGGAGTTCCACGATCTGCGCCATAATTCCATAATATCTTGTTGATTTATTATTTAATATTGATCCTCTTGTAGTAGGGTGAAAGTCCCTAAGTTATCTCCTCCTCCAAATCTTCATAATCTGTCCAATATTCTCATAATATTCCACAAAAATAAATAATATTAGGCACAAATATGCAATAATTCATAAACCTTCCTAATGAACATGTTGTAGTTAAAAATACATTATCTAATGCAAAAAGACAGGTTTATAATGATGAAGGATAGTTAGATGAGCCTTAATTTATGTTTAATTTAGAGGCATGGGCCTTAATTTATGTCTAATTTAGAGGCCCGTTATACCCCCTTGCAGAAAATGTTGCTCATCCTCTAAGCAACTTAGTGAGTTCGTTGTGCCCCATTCATGGCCCTCGTGGCCTCTCTCTTGTGCACTAAGAATCTTGGTTGTAAGTTTTGCAAGGACAAGCCCAAAAACATATTTGTGCAAAGAAAAATCATTGTTTCTTGAGACCATTAGCTTGACTTCTTATTTTATTTTGTAGATTTGATGATTATCTAATGACCTTGGAGTTTTCTGTTTTTATTAGGTCTCTCTTAGGCACTGCCTTTTTTTTTTTCTTTTTATTCTTTTTACACAACGTATTCCTTTCTTCCTTCTTGTAGCAAAATTATGTCTTCCTATAGTAGCCATTCCTTCTCTTTCAAGGTCTTCTAATTGTATGTGAGTGATGAGAAATGATGAAGAGGGCTTGGATGATGATGCTAGGGCTCAGAGGGAGTAGTGTAGGTTTGTAAGAATGGAGAGGATGCTCTCTTTGTTTCTTCAAGAAATTTTAGGGTGAGACAAAGTGTAGGGTTTGTTCTTGAAATTATGGAATGGGATGGATGAATGATGGATAGATAGTGAACATGAAGTGGATGGAGGGCTTGGAGTGCTGTGGTGACTTGGCATTTGAAAAAATTTCTTCTTTTAATTGCTGTCTCCATTCCTTGAAATCATCACCCTTCATAATTTGACTTTTCAACATTGCGTAAGTGAAGGAGTGAGCTACAATTAACTAGTTAAAGGCGGTTGAGACTGCTGACCCATACTTAGCTTATAAAACCTCATCCCTCATCCATTGACAACAAATTTATAACTATAATATGCTCGAGAGAAGAGGTCAAGAATATTGCAAACCTGTACCTACGTAATGGTTGTTGGAGAGACGGGCATGATGCTGCTGAGTTGATGTTGATGTGCAGGTGTTGGGGGACCTATATCAACCTTCCCTAAATAATACTTGACCTTTTGACCCATTTCTCCAGCATATTTCCTCTTGTACCTTCTTTTCGGCCTTCCTGTAGAGATCCTATAGTAGTTCATAACTTTTTGTAGAGATCCTGTAGTAGTTCATAACTTCCTATAGAGATCCTGTAGTAATTCAGGACAACCTCTTGTAGTAGATTTGTTTTTTCCATATCTCCCAATTGGTAGAATGGAAAGACCTGAAACTTTGTGAGCATGTTTCCATCATTATTATGCACCTCCCCATAAAAAAATTGGCCAATGGATGCACATATGAAAAGAAAAACTAAAAATGGTTGATGGTGATGGAGGCCTAGTTCTTGGCAATTGTGCACTAGAATTTGCTGAAATTTCTTGGGCATGTTACCATCATCCATATGCATCTCCCCATGAAACATATTTTTAAATGGATGCACAGATATCGAGAAAATTCAAAAATGGTTGTAGGTGATGTAGGTCGATTTCTTAGAAACCATGTACTGGAATTTGCTAAAATTACTTGAGCATGTTACCATAGTCTATATGCATCTCCCCATGAAACAAGTTGGCAAATGGATGCATGGTTTTCAAGTTATGGAAAAAATAAATTTCTACTCTATGTATTTTTGTTTCCTATGGTAAAACAAATCCTTCTTGTAGTACTTTAGGACAACAAGGAAAATGAATGGTAGAAGATTGGGAATGATGAGTGGATGGTGGAAATATACGAGGGTGATGGATTAGCATGTCCTTGTTCTTGTTGGAGCATTTCAGCAAAGGAGGAGAAAGTCAAAATTTGACTTCTTTTGACTAGGTTTGACCTATTTTTCTTTTGGTATCAACTTGTTTTTGTTGCTTGCAGATATTGGAGAGTATGTGCATTCATCAAAGAGATACATGGAGCAAATATTTTTTATTTTTTCCTTTTTTTCCTTCTAGGTCTACTAGCCGCGTCAAAGAGGTTTTCAAATAGTAGGTCTCCCTAGATGCCTCAAAGGAGCTTTCCACCTAGGATTTTTTTCCAAACCCATTGACCGCCTCATGGAGGTTTTCAATAAATGAGCCAATCTGAGGCACCTCAAAGGAGGTTTTCACCTTAGATTTTACTTTTTTTCTCTTATTCTTCATTTTTTTTCCTACCCTACTCTACTTGAAAAACAAAATCACTTTCAAGTATAAGAATACTTCCAATGGAGCCATGTGCACATCAAGATGACAGACAAACTGATATGTAGGCTTGCAATATATGATTTTACATGTACCTATATTTCAAAGACCAAATGATTTGACTTTGAAAGGATCAAGCATAGATGAAGAAGAGAGTGATGCTCCATCTTGTTGATTTTCAGGAATCAAACCTCAATATAACTTTGATTTCCTTGGTTTTCTTGCTTATCTGGATCATTCTTCATGTCTTCTTCTACCATGACCTTCAAATCTTCCTCTTTTTGCAAATTTTTCTCTTGAATACATGGAGGATTTGATGGTAACCATGAGGGGGCTTTATCGATATCTGATTTTGTTGTCTTCTCTTCATCAAATGAAACCCATGATCCTTTGGTATTTTCATTTGAATCTTATTCTTCTGGATGTGGTCCTTTAATGATATCAAGAGAATCTCTTTTTTGTAATGTTCTTCCTGAGTTGAGATGAATATCATTGAGATCAAGAGGAGATATTTGGAAGTGTTATACCTCAACAATGTAAGTTGGCTGAGCTACTTCAATGTGTGGGTTTGGAAATGGTGGTACAGGTAATTGAGTCAGAGTGTATAGTTGAAATTGATGTGGTTGGGGTTGTGGTTGTGGTGGAGGTGAATGGTAAGGATAACATGGAGCTGGATATGGAGGATATTGAGGAAAATATTGAGGATATTGTGGATGGATCCCATAAGTTTCTTGCCAACTTTGTTGCCAAGATTGGTTTTGGGGTTGAGATCGCCAATGTTTCAAAGGAAAGGTTGTGCTCCAATTACTTTAAGATGGATGTGCATAAGCTTGAAATTCTGAATTAGGCTCTTGTATCACATCAGGTTGAATAGGATGCCATGGCCCTCTTGAAGCTACATAACATAGTTGCATTGGTAATTGACTTGCTCCATTATCCTCTTGGTGAACTTCTTTCAACCTTGGTAATGATGGACAATGTTTAACATCATGTGATTCTGCATGGACAACACAAATATCAACATCTTATTTTTCGTCATCTTGCATTATTAACATTTCTACTTTTTCACTTATATTGCTAAGAATTTTTGTTTTAAAATCATCACACAAATTTCCAAGTTTAGCTTGACTTACCGATCTTGATGGTGATTTACCTACTCTTGCGCTTCCTCTTGATATGTGTTTTCATGTATCACAAATTTCTTCAAATGATAATTGGTATACATCACCTCTACTCATGAGATCATGGAGATTAATCCATGCATCCCTAATTGTTCTAAGTAAGAGGGATTTTAGTGTGTCAGATCCTAAATGATTTAGTTTTTCCCTCTTAACATTATACATGAACATATTTATTATATCCTTAAGGTTCTCATCTTCTCTTTGATTCATTCTAAATATTTCTTCCTTCAGATCACGATCTTTATATTTTTCTAGAAATATCTTTTGCATATCATTCCATGATCTTATTGAATTAGTCCCTAAACTCATGAACCATTTAAGAGCTCTATCCTTCAATGTTGCTAGAAACAATCTTAGTTTTTGAGTTTTTAATAAGTAATCATAAGATCTACTAACAATTTCAAATTCAAAGAGAAAGGTTTTCGGATCCTCTGACCTTAGACCATGAAATTTTGGAAGAAAAGATGGAGGGATGTTCTTCATGTGCAAACTAACATCAGTATCTTGAATGGGGAATCCGAGAGGATCTTCCTCATTTTTATCTTCTCCATCCATTTCTTCTACATTCTTTTTCATCATCTTCTTCTACGTGCAAAAGTGAATGGTGATGTGGCTCTTACTCCACCACATGATCAAATGGGGGGGTGGGTTAATGTTGAAGATTTTTTGTTTTTATGATTGAATGAAAAATACTAATGCAATGCAATCCTCTATTTTTGAAATAAAATATTCCTAATGCAAATATTTGTTTTTGCAAAAAAGTAAAAATAAATGAATCAACTAGGGAAGAAAACAATGCATACTTTGACACCTCACTAACAACGATGCCAAAAAGTGATGAGCCTTGATATTGCAACAAGAATGCTGCAACTCCCAAGGCTACCGACTTTTAATTATCAACCCGGGGTTCGTACAAACTTAAGAGGTATCAACACTATATGTGCAGCATACAATGTGTCATTATTTTGTTGTCATGATGTAATGGAGTGCATGTACTAAAATTAAACCCTCAACTAATTACAGAAAATGAACTGAAATGGAAACCCAAACCTATTGCAAGAAATAAAGTACAAGGAAAGAAACATATTCTAATTGCATAAAGATCATGAACTAAATGTAAAAGAAACCTAGCTTAAACCTATTTATCACATGTGATGATTTAAACTAAATGAGCATGGAATTTGATATAGAGAGTGCTAACTACTGTGTGCATGGATAAATATAAAATAAATTTTTCCTTTTTATCTTTTTGCTTGAAAAATGTGAATGCTAATCTTGCTTAGTTCTTTGGCAGGGGAGACAGGTGTGGAGGAAAAGGAGTACAATGGTTCAGATGGCTTGGAGGTCAAGCAGGGGCCTAATCCTAGCTTCTATTGATGATTTTTCTCAATTCAGGCTCAAAACAGGCCACTACAGGTTTTCCTATAGGATGTCTACAGGAAGTACTAGTTCCTATAGGATGTCTACAGGATCCCCTATTTCATTACAAAAAGTAAGCCAAAAGATTAGGAAGTGGTATATAAGGTGGAATGGAGCTTGGGAAGGGTGGATAATGGAATAATAAGGCAAGGAGGTGGTGGAACCTAGCCAAAACTCAAGCAAGGGCTTCAAGATGGGTAGATTTGCTAAACGGAAGTGGCAATTTTTTCTCATAAAATAAGAATTCAGATTGAGACTTTAGTGGATTTTGGAGACATGGATGGATAAGGCTTGGATGAGGTGAACGAGATGAGGTATCCATACAATGTAAAAGATCCTACAACACACATTATTTTCTACATCTATCCTCAAATTCATCTATACATGGGAAAGATTAATTAAATTGCTAAAAAAATCAGAAATTCGAGAACTAGTGAGATAGTAAATCTATAAAATGCCTAACCTAATGAAGTGAAAATTAAATGGAGTAAACTTTGTTATTAAATATAATGTTTTTTTTTTATCTAATGCAAGTGGAATCAACTATATTGAAGCTCGTTAACATGCTCTAAAAAATAGCGGAAAATTACTAGTCTAAAATCCAAAATTTGGAGAACTAGTGATCTAGTAAATCTATCAAACACCTAACCTAATCAAGTGAAAATGAAATGGGGTGAATTTTGTTAGTAAATAGAATTTTTTTGAGATCTAATTCAAGTAGAAATAACTTTATTGAAGTTTATTATCATGTTGTAAAAAATAGCATAAATGTACTATTCTTTGCCACAAAGGAGTTCCATAAATCTAGATTTGGGAATATGAAAGCTAATCCAAGTAGCTCAATGCTTACTATGACACTCCAAAGCTTTTACACAGATGAAATGCTACTTTTTATCCTATAAAATAACTTACATCAACATTTTAATCCAATCCTACAACAAGGAATCATGAATACTAAATGCAGAAATAGAAAGAAATAAAAACAAGAGATGCACGTGAATAAGAAGTGAAAAGAAGGAAATAAAATGATATAAAAGGACTCTGAGGTTGCTGTGATGGCAAAGCCCATGGAAATTCAATGACCTATGGAGGAAAAATGATTAGAAGTTGAACATGACACCAATCTCATTATTTTCATCAATACAATTACATCCTGCGAAAATACAATGGAGCTTTGCAGAAATACGAGTTCTCTCCACACGAACCTAAGAAAATCGCCCCCCCCCCCCCAGAGGAAAATTCAACTTGGTACTTATACAAAATGATTAGGAATCATTCCCCATGAAAGGAGGAAGTTTTCCCCACCAAAATCCTTTGATTAGTGGATCTGGTTCCCAATACTAAGAATTTGCATTAAATGGCAGGGAACACATTCCTAGATTTTCTCAATCGTTGGAGTTACATAATCTGTGCCATAATTCCATAATATCTTGTTGAATTATTATTTAATATTGATCCTCCTATAATAGAGAGAAAGTCCCTAAGTTATCTCATCCTCCAAATATTCATATTCTTCCCAATATTCTCATAATATTCCACAAAAATAAATAAGATTAGGCACAAATATGCAATTATTCATAAACCTTCATAATGAACACATTATAGTTAAAAATACATTATCTAATGCAAAAAGAGAGGTTTAATATGCTGAAGGATGGTTAGATGGGCCTTAATTTAGGTTTAATTTAGAGGCACTAGCCTTAATTATGTATAATTTAGAGGCTCATCAGACTGCAACAACAAGGTGAGGGTGATAAGGATGAGGAGAATCAACTCACAGTGGATGGCTTGGTTAGATTAAGGAGTAGGATCTATGTGCCTAATAGTACTGAATTGAAAAAGTTGGTTTCAAGAGAATTTCATATCAAGCCATATTCAGGGCATCTAGGATATTAAAAACTTTGAAAACCATTAAGAAGTTATGCTATTGGCCTAATTTGAAGAAATAGGTGATTGAGTTTGTTGATAAGTGGTTGGACTATCAATAGGTGAAATTTCAATGAAAGCATCCAACTGGTCCACTGCATCATATTCCAATTTTGGAATGGAAATGGGAGGTAATTTCCATGGATTTCATTACAAGATTTCCAAGGACATCAAGGAATCATGATTCAATAATGGTTGTGGTTGATAGGTTGAGAAAGGTAGCTCACTTCATTGCAGTAAAATATACTAATTCAGCTAGTGAAGTGGCTCAAATCTTCAGTATGGAGTTAGTGAGGTTGCATGGGTTTCCCAAGAAGATTGTATTAGATAGAGATGCCAAGTTCACTTGCAAGTTTTGGAAGGATTTTTTTGCATGCTTGGGGACAAAGCTAACATTAAATACAACTTATCATCCAGAAATAGATGGGAAGGCACAGAGGACCAAAAAGATCCTTGAGGATAGGTTGAGGATGTTTGTCATGCATCAGGAAAGGAAGTAGGAGGATTCTCTTCCATTGGTGCATTTTTCTTATAATAATGGGTATCAAGAATCCTTGAAGATGGGTCCAATTGAGGCTCTATATGGGAGGAGTTGTAATACCCTTATTATCTAGAGTGTTCTAGTGAGAAGGGTGTTGATTGGACCTGAGATCAAGCAAGAGAGGCAAGTTATAAAAACGAATTTGAAGGCAGATCAAGATAGGAAGAAGAGCTATGCATACGAAGATAGAGTATTCAAGGAGTTTCAAGTTAGAGAGCATGTGTGCTTGTGTATCAATCCCAAGAAGAGCTCCTTGAAGATTGGGTCATGTGCCAAGTTGACACCCCATTATTGTGGACCCTTTGAAATCCTTGAAAGGATTGGACCAATGGCATATAAGCTTGCTTTGCCTCCATCAGTGAAAATACATGATGTTTTTCATGTTTCTCTAATTAAAATATATGTATAACATGTTGATCGTATGATTGATTGGTCAGTTATAAAGGTGGAACCAGAGGTAGAGTTCTAGCTAAAGCTTCAATGCATCTTGAAGCAAAGGAAGATCATGCTCTGAAACTGATCAATAGAGAAAGTTAAAGTGCAATGGAAGCACTTTGCAATTGAGGAAGCCACATGGATGATGGATTATCAAATGTGGGCATTGTATCCTTATCTATTCATTAAAGGAAATTTTAGCCTAAAATTTCCCATGAATTTTTCACGTAATTTCCATGTCATATTATGTAAACCAATCAAAATAATTTAAATTTAAAAAGAGGTACATGTAATATTTTGGTGGGAAAAGAAGAAAAGCTACTTTTTTTAAATTGTATTTTTGGCTTATCTCCTTATAGGTTTACTGAAATTTCAAGTGTAAACACTGGTTGGATGTGGAATTAAATTCTGCATCGAACAAGTACCCATTATGCATACTTTTGAGAAGGCCCACATTGATAAAAATTGAAGATACATTAAAAAAATGTGTTCAACACGTTTTCGTAATGTATCTTCAATTTTTATCAATGTGTGTCTTCTCAAAAGTATGCATAATGTGTACTCGTTGGATGCAAAATTTAATTCTGCATCCAACAAGTGTCTACAGTTGAAATTTGAGTATAAGGATATAAGCCGACATACAATTAAAAATTTGGTCTTCTTCTTTTCCCTCCAAAATTCATAACTCTTATTTTATTATTTTAGTTATTATTTTATTATTTTTCCTTAGGAGGTCACTTTTAGGATGAAATTTCCTCTAATGTGCTAGTTGAAGCAAATGAGCGCGCGCACACACACACACACATACACACATGTATGTAAATCTCCATAATTATTATGTTTGTCATGTTTTTCGTAGTTTTATCTTGTTATAAAAGTCATTAAACACCAACGATGGTGTTTCTCCAATGGCGAGGAGTTTGTGATAGTGCAGGGTTAAATATCAATTTAAATAAAAAATGTATGTACATTATAAAACAAAAAATAAAACCAAGGTCATGGGACACGTATTCCAAGTTGAATGAAGGGAAAAACATTACAATGGAATCCACTTGTGATTAATTATTTATTGCCTATGGGAATTGGAATTTGCAAGAGATAAAAGGCAATACATGGCAGATTAATTATTATAGGCCAACAAGGACATGAGTAAAAATGCAAAAGAAATAAAGGAAAATGAAAGAAATTCCACTTCAACAGGTGGTGAAGAGGAAGAGACAAGAAAATGATAAAAATAATAAAAGAACGAAGAAAAATAAAAAGAAAATAAAATAAACTTGGAGAGAAAACATTCTAGCATTCTTTTTGGGAAAAGAGAGGAAAAAGAGAGAGAAGCTACAACACTTGGACATAAGCAAGACAAGAAAGGAAAAGAAGCATCTCAAGAGGAATTTGAAGGGAAGCTAATAAGAAAGCTTGAACAATAGTCTTTAGAGGCAATTTCCAGCTAGTAGAAGGCTTGAACAACAACAATAAGAAGGTGTTAACAACAAGAAGAAAGGGAATAAAATAAATGAGAATTTTTGCAAGTAATAGCGTGCATATTTGTTTTATCTTGTTGAGATTTGAAAGTGTGGTTCATCCATTGGTTACTGGTCATTTTTTATACCATTGACATGGAGATTTACTTAGATTTTTAGTCATGTACAACCATGCCTCATGCCATATCCTGAATAACCATGATGTAGTGGGTTCCTTGTAACCTTTTTATTGAGCTTTGGATGCCAATAGGTTTTCGATCCTAGGTGAGGTGGTCTTTGGAAAATACTAGGGGTTGACGGTGGAGATGGTTTTCTCTAGGTAATCCCTTGACAAGTGGGTGGAGATAGGAAAAATCCTCAAGGCATGGTGAAGAAATTGTGAGGCATCCAAGCTTGTATTGGTTATGGTGATTTATGTCCCTTGCTTTAGGTGAAATCACTCTACCTTGAGGGTGGAGGCAGTTTTCCTCTCGATTCCCTATATGATTATGTTTTGGTTTATCCCATTTAATCCCAAATTTAGGCTTTTAATATGTCATGGGGGTGATTGGGCAAGAAGAAATAATTGGTTTAACCCAATCTATGGTCGAGAGGAACATGGAAGTCCCTGACTTGGTTGGCATTATGAATATGTTAATATGTGTTATTATGGAATGAAGATGAATGTGTTGATTATGTTGTAGGCTTAACCCATACAAAAATTACCTGCATGCAAATTCTAGAAAATAAAAAGTAAGCAATGGCAATAGCATAAAACATAAAACAGATATACACAGAGATTTTCCCCTGGATCCCAAAACCAGGACTACCAGATTGATTTTTCCTTATATTCCTTTATATATATATATATATATATATATATATATATATATTATGTATATATATATAGATATGTTGAAGCATACATAAACCCTAGTCCATTAACCCTGGATTAGAACATAACCATAGTTCCCTTGTCTAGATCTAAAAAAATACCATGGACAAAAAACCATCATGCCCAAAACCATGCACAAAACCATAGGTAGATTTTCCCACCTAATATAGGGTCCAGAAAAAATTTCCCTGGGGCGCTTCCCCAGAGCCCATGGAGGGGGGCTATTGCCCCCCTTAAATCCCCCAACGGGGGGGATACTGCCCCCCCGTGACCCCCCTGTTGCGCCCGACAGAACGAACATGGGGGCCTAGTCATGGAAATAATATAATACACACCCAAAATTCTCCCACTTGTTGTTTTCTTTCCACATGAGAGCTTAGTCATTGGTCTAGCCCTACAATGGCCATTGTTTCTCTACACCAAAAAAAAATTCTCAGTGCTAACAAACTGTGTCAATGGATCTGCAATATTCTTCAAAGTGTCCAGCTCTTCCAACAACACCTTTTTGTCCTCAACCATATCCCTTACAAAGTGATATTGAACATCAATATGCTTTGTCTTTGAATGATAAGCATGGTTCTTTGCCAAGAAAATCGCACTTTGGCTGTCACAATCTATCCTTATAGCTCGTTGTACTAACCCCATACTTGAACACAATCTCTGGAACCAATCTACTTCCTTACTTCCTTACGCAAATACCTGAAAACTCACTTCATTGTTGTCCAATTCTCCTTCCCTAGTTTTGAAATAAACTTGCTCAATACTCCCACTACATGTGCAATGTATGGCCTAGTACAAAACATTGCATACATCAGGCTATCAACTGCACTTACGTATCGAACACGAGACATGTCCTCGTCCTCTTTTTGTGTCTTGGGACACTGTTCAGTAGATAACTTTACACCAACAGGAATAATAATCTTCACTGGTTTACTATCCTGCATATTAAACCTA
Organism: Pinus taeda; assembly: GCA_000404065.3. Taxonomy (NCBI): domain Eukaryota; kingdom Viridiplantae; phylum Streptophyta; class Pinopsida; order Pinales; family Pinaceae; genus Pinus; species Pinus taeda. The sequence continues at coordinate 227,921 of APFE030925580.1, read as the reverse complement.
TATAATATTGTCTCAACATACTTCCCCTAGTTTAACCAGAGCTTCCTTTTTTCCTAATCTTGTTCAATTTCTATGCCCAGAATATAGTTTGCAGCACCAAGATCTTTCACGTCGAATTTGGAGGACAATTAGGTATTCAATTCCTGAATAATTTCTTTGTTATTTCCAATCAACAACATATCATACGATACAAGACCAAATAAATAACACGGTCATCGATTAGTTTAAAATACACATAGTGATCTGCTTGTCTTCTAGTGAAGCCAAGTCCCCATATATATGTGTCAAATTTCTGATACCACATCCTTCGTGACTTTTTTAACCCTTACAGAGACTTTTTAACATGCATACAAGTTCTTTCTTACCCTTCACCGCAAAGCCTTTAGGTTTCTTCATGTAGATCTCTTCTTCCAGACCCTTGTGAAGAAATGTTGTATTCACATCCATCTATTCTACCTCAAAATCAAAATAAGCAACAACAAATAAAATTAATCTAATAGAAGCTACCTTGGCAACACGAGAAAAAATATCACCAAAGTCAATTCCTGACACCTAAGGATAACCTTTTTCTACCAACCAAGCTTTATATTTCTCCACCTTTCCTTCTACATTCATCTTCTTCTTAAAGACCCACTTGCATTCAATGGGTTTCCTTCCAGCCGACAACTCCACCAGATCCCAAGCCTCATTTTTGTGAAATGATGCCATTTCATCAACCATGGCCTCTTTCCAGAGTTTTCCATCCCCTGAATCTACTGCTTCCTTGACAGTTCTGGGATCATCATGACTAATAGATAAAGCAAAATTTGAACAAAAAATCACTAGACTATATCTTTCTAGCTTCCTTCTTTTTCAAACCGATGTTCTCACAAATGGATTTTGTGGCTCTTTATTTTCTTATTCCTCTTCTACTATAGATTCTAAATCCTCCTCCTTTAGCTCAATCTCTATCTTCTTAGGTTCCTTTGGTAGGAATTCATGTTTAATAACATATTTCACCTCTCTAAACACCACATCATGGTTGTACAAAACCTTCCTTGTTTCTGGGTTCCAAATCTTATAACATTTTAAACCATCCTTATACCCAATAGAGATGCACCTTTCAGTCTTACTATCCAACTTGGTTATTTCCTCCTTTGGAACATGTACATATGCATCACACCAAATACCCTTAGATGTGAAAAAGAGGGTTTCTTACCATTCCATACCTTTTGTGGAGTCTTATCCTCCAATGTTGATGAAGGTGATCTGTTGACCAGGTAAGATGCAGTCTCCACTGTCTCTACCCATAATTCTTGTCCTAAGCCAACACCACTGAGCATGCTTCTTGACTTTTCCATCAACGTCCTATTCATTCTTTCTGCAACTCCATTTTGTTGAGGTCTGTATGGAGTATTATTATGTCGTGCTATACCACAATTCTCATAGAACTCTTCAAATTCCTTCTTGCAAAACTCTCCACCATTATTTGTCCTTAATACCTTCATCTTCTTCTCTCTCTAGTTTTCCACCAGAGCCTTAAACTATTTTAACCTATCAAAGACTTCAGATTTCTTCCTGAGGAAATATATCCATATATTCCTTGAGAAGTCATCTATAAATTATACATATTACATAGAATTACCTATTGATGGAACCAACATAAGTCTAAAGACATCACTGTGCACAAGTTCTAATATATGTTTCACCCTCTTAGCACCAGAGGGGAAACTCACCTGATTCTACTTCTCATATACACAATTTTTACAGAAATCAAAATCCAGAGAGAAATTAGGCATACCTTCTACCATACCATTACCATGAAGTATTTGAAGGCCCTTCTCTCCAATATGTCCAAGCCTTTGATTCCATAGCATGGTCTTTTCTCTAGAGACCACTAGATTTTCTCCTCCACTTTCACGAACTACAGAACTATTGCACTGATCAATAACAATGCTATCCTGAAGCTTGTACATAGTTCCAATTCGGACTCCCCACATCAAGACTAGTGATCCTTGAACTATATTGCAGGTATCTTTCTTGAACACTATTTTTACACCTGCATCATCCAAATTTCTTATAGAAATGATATTTCTGGCCAATGCAGGAATATGCAGAACACCCAGAAGTGTTATAATCCTTCCACCTTCCAACTTCAACTTGAATTTTTTGTGACCAATGATTCTAGCCTTCCTGTCATCCCCTACAAAGACATCACCATTGTCATATTTATCATACTTGCAGAACCACTCCCTATGGAGAGTGAAGTGAAAGGATGCACGAGAGTCAATCAACCATGCCTCATGATCTACATGCGTACTTGAAGAAGAAGCCAAGCACACATCCCCACCTAGAAGGAGAATCATTAGATCCCTTTCCTTTCTTAGGAGCTTTATATCTATAGTCCTTTTTGAACCACCCTTCCTTTCTACATTTCCAACACACCTTTACAGGTTTTCCTAGAGATTTAGATCTCCCCCTAGATTTAGATCTCCCACTCAAGGATTTTTGTTTGTTTGTTATGGAACCATCCTTGTACTGACAAGGAATCGCCATTCTGGCCCTCCATATTTTTCCATCTCATCTCCTCTGACAACAAGGATGATACTATTTCATTAAACTATAAGGCAAACACATTGCTACCTATTGAAAGAACCAGACTATCCCACGAATTTGTTAGAGAACAGAACAAAGCGATGCATTTATCTTCATCTGAAATTTTTTTATCAACATATAAAAATTGGCTTACCACAATATTAAAGACGTTCAGATGCTCTGTCACTGAGTCTCCATCCTTCATCCTCAGGTTATACAACTTTTTTTGTAGGAACAATTGATTCACCAGAGACTTAGATTGGTATAAAGTCCTTAACTTGTCCCACAAAGGCTTCACCAAATCTTCCCATAATACATTCAACAATACTGAATCTGAGATACACAACCGTATTGTTCTCTTTTCCTTCCGATCCAACTTTTTCCAGTCTTCATCAGACATTTATGTCGGTTTAGTACCCATATCTACCGCGATCCAATGATCTTTATCCACTAGCAGATCCTCCATCTTGAGTTTTCATAACTCAAAAATCTGACTGTTAAATTTTTCAATGTCTATCTTTCCACTGCTTGCCATCTTCTTTCACCACAAGAATCGATCTTGTAGATCTCCCATTGAAAAGGGTTTAAGGCAGGCCCAAGAAAACCCCTCAGTAGAAAAGATGTCCCCTTGAAACTAAAACAACTATGATACAATATGTAGTTTCTGACCTCATACATATAATACTTGCATATGAACTCTAAAAAATAGAAAATAAATAATGGCGAGAGCATAAAACATAAAACATATGTACACAGAGATTTTCCCCTAGATCCCAAAATTAGGACTACTAAATTGATTTTTCACTATATTCCTTTCAATATTACAATACATATATGTACATGCTGAAGCATCCATAATGCCCAAACCATTAACCCTGGATTAGAACATAAGCATAGCTCCCTTGACTGGATCTACAAAACTACAATGGACAGAAAATCATCATGCCCAAAACCACGTGCAAAAACCATGCACAAAACCATAGGTAGCTTCGCCCACCTGATATAGGGTCCAAAACCATTTTCCCTGGAGCACTACCCTAGAGCCCGTAGAGGGAGGCTACCACCCGCCTCAATCCCCCTAACAGGGGTGGTTTCCACCCCCTTGTGACCCCCCTGTTGCCCCTGGTGCAACGAATAGGGGGGACTATCGCCCCCCCAGTGACCCCCCCGCATGCGGGGCTGGTCGTGGAAAGAATATAACACACACTCAACATATGTGACCAGTTTTTCATAGCTCCATTATTGTTTAAGTACATATTACATGCATGGTGTATTTATCGTTGTATGAAGTTCTCTTGTTATTGATCTTGCTCGTGGTTTTGACAAGCTCAAGGATATTTTAAATGGATGAATGAGTTAATTTGTGTTTTATTGCACTTAGTATGAGAGGGAAACAAGCCTTCTTGATGAATTTTATGACAAAATCAATGAAAATAGTAAAAAACCTATACATCCATGACTTACATGTACCATGGTCACAAAATGTTTGTGAAAATGAATAACATGTATTGGGAAAGCATGAGATATAAAAGAGCCTAAAAACAAGTCATGAAAACCAATAAATTTGGTTGAAATTTTTTTGGAAATATTTGAGCAATTGGTTGAATGTGTGACTTAAATATCTAGAACAAGGTTTGTGGCTGCATGCACAGAGTTGGGAAAACTCATTTGTAGTTGCACTGAAGGATATTTATCCATGCGGTTGGAGGCCTATGACTGCACTGACAGACCTACCTCCACACAGTTGAGGAGCGAATTAGATCAAATATTGGTCCAAGCTCAGGGAGAATGATCACCAGGGAAAATAGGATGATAAGAGTGTGACCATGTGTCCTTGCATGTTTGAAATCAATTTTGGGTAAGTTAGACCCCATTTATGTAACTGCATCTTGGAAGTATCGTTATGCATAGTAACTCTCAACTCATGTTTACCCAAGTAAGTATGTTAAAGAAGGTAAATGTGGGGTGTGGTGAAACAATTTTCTATAAATGTAACCAAAAAGTATCACCAACCTTAGACTTATGTGGAACATGTTGTAGCTACTACAATGCCCCTTCAAAATTTTACCCATGCCTTGATTTTTGAGCCTACCTTCTATTTATAAGAAACTATCTTTCATTGTCATTAAGTATTCCTTTTGATTTTATGAGTGTTATGAAGATTTATATTTGCATGTAGTGATTGTGATGACTTGATTATGTTTTCTTGATGATGATTAAGTCTTTTGGACAACAACCAAACAACTTCTAATGCAAGCCAACCTTCAACCTGATCTTGCACCAACTGTTCGTCTTCCTTCTTGTAACTGCACAATTTTTTGTCACTCGAAATTGCATTATGCCTTGAGGATCAGAACTATGCAAGACTTGGAGACATGAAGCCATTAAGCATGCAAACTGCGTGATGCCTCTCTTAAGATTATGCAATCCACTAAGTCAGTGAACTGCGTAATCCCTTGTTGCTGGGAATTACTCAATGCCTTGTGTCTGTGGAACTACACATTTTCCTGGAATAATCTAATGCTCATCCATCGAAAATAGGGAGTGCACAATTATTGTTTGACAAGTGGCACAAATTTGTTACTTTTTTATCTTAAGACAAGTGTGGCTTTTTCCTTGATTTTAGGAATGTGCGTCATAAATTCTAACCCAACCCTGTGGGGGGGTAGATATATATAAAAGATGACCATAGAGCTCATTAGAACACTCAAAATTGGAGTTGTAACGTTCCCCGTGAGATCAAGCAGCTTTGGATTTGGTTTTTGGTGCTTTTCAAGGAATGTTTTTCATGTGTCGCTTTTTGTTGCCTTTTGTTATTTCTTTTGTCAGTTTTTCTTCTATGTGTTATTTTTCATGTTTCTTTTCATTGTAGCTAGTATTTCTATTATGATTAGCTTGTGCAAATGTTGTTTCATTATGTCGTTCACTTTTTATAAGTGTCACATTGCATTCTTTCTTTTCTTCCTAAAAACATTTGTCGTTGTTGGGTCATTTTGTGCATGCATGTTCTTCCTTTTGCATGAAATTTTCTAGCCCATATTTTTTATTGATCTAACTCACCTTAAGGCTAATCCACACTTCTTCCTACCCCAACATCAGATATTGAAGTTTTTCTCTCTCTTTCTCAGGTAGGACTCCATTCTGATTACTTGAATAATATTTTTGGGGAACACAAACAACTGTTACTTGTAAATTACTATCCACCATGCCCAAACCCAGATGTTACCCTTGCTTTAAGAAGCCATTCAGACGCAGGTGGCATCACTATTCTAATGCAAGGCAATGTCAGCGGTTTGCAAGTACTTAGAAAAGGGAAGTGGGTTGCTGTAGAACCCATTGCTAATGCCTTTGCTATCAAACGTAATAAGCGAGTCTTCCTCGGTTAAAATCAAAATAATTCATGGGCTACATAAGAAACCTCACAAGCTTTTGATAAGTGATCAGTTAAAGAATATTTGTGATGAGTCTATTCAGAGTATTAATTTTCACCAATGATCAAAAATATTTTGAAAAAGAAGTTAAAATAACTGGGTGGGCATAAAAACGTTCCATTACAAACCGTTCAAGCGAAAGAATACTCACTCTATAATACTGTGTAATCCAGTTCTAGATATCATAATCACTCTATAATACTGCGTAATCCAGTTGAGCGATGAAGCTATATTTTTGATAACATGATTGAAGCATAAAACTAACCCATACCTGCCACCAACGAAATTCCTACAATCTTGTACAGTTGATAACTGTGGCTATCAAGCCTGCTTGGGTATTCTTGTGGGTATGTTGTCTGTTGAACACATAAAGGTATCGCCATTTCATTAATTGGGCTCTCAATTGATTTCTGCATAAAGATTCGCATTGTATAAATCTAAAGTCATTTCCATTCAACAATCTACAAATTCTTCTTTAACTATAGTAAAACTGGGAGATGGAATGCTTATCAAAGCTAAGATAGCATCTTAAATCCAAACTTCTGACTCCCATTTGAAGTAGTAAAACTTGGGCATAAATTTAGTAATGAATTGAATCCCCTCTTGCTAAACAAAGGTAATATTAATAACCCATATGCATTGGTTTCTATCAGACAAGAATTTCTGTGGTGGTTTCTCTCATACACGAGTACTATTTGTGAACTTTGAATGTGAAACTACTTTGAAAGAACATTCAAATTTATTTTATTTATTTATTTTTAAATAATTTTTTATATTGTCTCTAGAGAGACAATAGTTTGAATTATGATTTTATTTTTTTATTTTTAAATAATTTTTTATATTCTCTAGAGAGACACTAGTTTGAATTATGGACATATTGTCTCTATAGAGACAATATGTTTTTAATCTTAGCTATTGTCTCTAAAAAGACAAAAATGTAATTGTCTCTAGAGAGACAAATGAAATTGTCTCTAGAGAGACAAATCAAATTGTCTCTTAATAGACAATAATTCTTGTCTTTATAGAGACAATAATAATATGTGTTCTATATTGTTTTTATAGAGACAAATTTCTGAGACATTATATTTTGAGACACCCACTTAGAGACAATATTTGAGACAATACACAAGTTTCTTTTTGTCTTAAGTTAAGACAATTGACTCAAATATTGTCTTAAATATTGCCTTAAAACCCCCCTACATATAGTAGTGACACCACCATGGAAGGTTTGGCATTGTGATTACCAAGATCGAACGAGAACTTTTTTCCCGTGCACACCAGTTTTGTAGGAACATGCATCCATGATCTCCCCATTAAAATTATCCTTTCCAATGATATTAGAAATTACAGGAGCTGCATTCTGTCCAGTGGCAACTATCAACCAACGACAAATATGCTCGGATTCAAGCATACCCAACCCTTTCGGGTAATCGGTCTTAACAGTACTAACTCTTCACAACCAACATGTCCCATCATTTTTCGCGGACTGAACACACATGTTGAAGCTAGGACTGAGTTACATGAATCTCCTTGCATACGACTCCGAAGACACGATAAATTGCTTCTTGGATGGATATGTTGGGAAGTCATCTGGGAGTGGTTTTTTTTTTAAAAGGGAAGGTGGAACTTGAGTCGGTTGTAAGACCTATGTTGCCACAAAGAAGCTATGCATTAGGCCCTCTCCAGTATAATAGAAGGGACTTCTTATTCTTTCAGACAGGTCGCCGTAGCCAATCCTGAAGGGTCTTCTCTAGCAATTACAGGCCCATTCACCCACACACACCCTTTCACCTTTTCCTATTCAAGTAGTCATTGTTGGTCTCCTTTCGATATTGGCTACAGGAGGAATTGTTTGTGTTCAATCATTGGCCTCCTTACAATATTGCTCTGGGAAGCGCTCCATCACCATCTTATGGTCTGAACTTGAACACGAAACCGAAAGTGGATATCTTCGCTTGAATGCTCTGTGATTAGATCGTCGAATATCACTAGCTCATTTCCTTTATATTTATCTACGTATTTATTTGGTTTCCTTTACAGGACCTTCAATTTGACGTCACAACTCAGTAGAAAATGCAATGAAACAACAGAATATACGAGTTTATCACCGCAACGAATAGTTTAAAACATAGTCACATTTATTGAAAAAAAAACTGACAAGATTCTCCCTTTAAAAACAAAAAATGTCAGTTCTCATAAAAACAATAAAAAGCTGACAAGATTCTCCCCTTTAAAAAACACAATCAGTTCCCATAAAAACAATAGAGAAGTTGGAGAAATCAAAATTGACCTCGACTTGTTAGTAGCAAAGTAGGAAACCGGTGCTACACTTACCTAACAAAGAGACTCTTGGCATATTTGGTAGCCAATGAGCATTTTGAAACCACCCAGCACAAACATTCAACTACCTTGTTTGACAATTTCTCCCTGCAAAGCGTTGGCCCATATTGTTAGAAAATTATATATTATAGAGCAATGAAACACATAAAATATTGCAGAAATATAAACACAGAAAACACATAAAACAAGAGAGACACTAATATATGTGGTTCACCCAGTTTGGGCTACGTCCATGGAGAACAGCGAGTCCTTTCTTTTATTATATTACCCATCAAACTGAAGAGATACAACAGATCCGCTATAAATCCCTCTTCACTTTCAATCTCCTCTCTTTTCTTCACTCATAATACAGATATATATAGACGTAATACAATTCCCTCATATATAGTGAGGGGTTGCTTTCTAGGGCCAAAAAACCTAAATTAAACACAACTTCTACCGTCAAATCATTCGCTTAATGAATGGCCCATATTGACTAGAAATTACTAAACTTTTACAAGGCAATTTTACATATGTTTTTAGCTTCGGGGATGTTGTCCCCGAACTCTCGCTGAGGGACCGCTGGCCCTTGGACCCCAGCATGGGGATCGGCCCCCCGCACCCCTCCGCGTGGAGGGGTGTACAATTTTCCTAGGGTATACATCCCGCTGAAACCTTTGAATACAGAGAGTAATCAGGCTCCACACCCAACACATACCTTGTGAGACTAGAGAGTTATGTCAGAAAAAGAACTTCCGTGAATTTTTACCTGGTCTATTTTTCTCGATTTCCACAAAACTTGTGATCAAATGGCTAGTTAGGTGAGCTACTTTTGTTTTGTTGATAATATATGGCAAATTTTGCTTCATGAGTTCAACACATAGCGAGTAAGGGATAGCAATGAACACTAAATGAAAATTTCATAAAACGTGGCCATGTTTATTATGTGGCATGCTTAAAGGAGTTGTCTATAATGCGACTTTTTGGAGATTCCGGTGACGGAATCTGGCGGAAGAAATGAGGTTAAATCTTGATTTTTAGCAGTTAAAATGGTTTTTTAACTGCATATTTGGATTCAGCGCCTGAAAAACCCCTGGGAGCCATTGATTGTGCAGAAACTAGCTATCAAACATGGGATTCCAATGAATTGCTACCGGATTTTGACCGGAAAAATCCGCCAGAAAGGCTTTCAAAAAGTCGCGTTATAGACTACTGCATGCTTAAATAGGATACAAACATATGGCACATGGCCTGTGGCAATTGGATTTTGACAAACGAAGGTGGGTGAGGAGAGTACCATTTTAAAAAATGCCTTCGGCACTTATCATAATGAAGAAGAGGCTAGGCACTTATCATAATGAAGAAGAGTTTAGCCTGGATCCGAATCCTTGAGCAAATGTCATAACTGGGTTTTTTCGAATATATATCATTTATCTTGCTCTGCTCATTTCATCTTCGCAAAAGGGTTTAGGCCAATGGAGGGTTGAATAAATAAATTTCTATAGCTGGACATCATCTTGTTTTTCCCATAAGTGTGTGTCTCCTTTTTCAACCTTAATTGGATGAGAGAAAAGCATAAACTCCTTGATAGGGAAATGGCAAAAATCACAAAGAGGATTGAATTTTCACAACTCAAGGTGTTTAGGTCCATATCTATTCTAGGGCTTCCATTGCTCGGAAATCATGAGGTGGTTTGGTCTTTAAATTTGTTCCTTCCTCCTCCTCCAGCCGGCATAAGAAGATGGGTCAGAACAAATAAACCGAAGCTTCTCTTGAACACAGAGACTCCGTTACGGTCAAATGACATAACACGTGTAGATAACGGGGTGAATGAACACGTCATTTGTTCAAACGTTATGGACAAGGAAGGCCGAGACAAAATCACTAGACATGTGGTTCATTGTTGACAAATAAATAATAACAAAGTGCAAACATGTCGCATATTTCTATAGGTTTTGGATACACTATCAAATGTCAAAGCAACTTCCCTTAAGAAACCTTAGATGTAAGTAGTCTTTAAATTGAACTAGTCACAACCCTTTAAGAGGCCTCTAACACGTCAGAAAAGTGTTAAAGTTAAATTTATGAGTCAAATAAAATTTGACTTTTGATTTTTACCGTTTTCCTAAAAAAGTTTAAATAATATTTTAAAATGCTCTGTGATGGGCTGTGAACATTTTCGAAAAGTTAAATTATTGTTGACTTGCCAGACCGCCAGTTCGCTTTGTATTTGTTGTCTAACAACTTGAGGTATAGAGGAGTTTAGAGTAAGCTACTAAGCAACGACAGATTCGTAAGTAATAACTTTTTGCTTCCATGTTGAAAAGCTAGTTCATGCTTGGGTGTGAGAAGAGTTGAAGGCAATTTGCTCCTTGTATATTGGGATGGATGGACTGGATGGACTTGATGCTGGTATGTGTTGCGTAGAAAAACACAACTTTGTTGTATTTTTAAATTTATTTCCGTTACAGATGTCTAGAATATTTGGAAATCTGAATGACAAGAGCTAGATCAATTATTTAGCTTCACTTTTACTTTTCAAATCTGAATGACAAGAGCTAGATCAATTATTTAGGTTCACTTTTACTTCTCAAAGATGTCTCTATTAAAAATGTCCCCGTTGTACAAGTGTTATCATCTTTACTTTTTTTGTTGCATTGGAGTTACCAACCTCATGAAGGCACAATCAGTACACTTATCTACCTCCTCGAAGTAGCCACGCTAGAAACGTCTAAACTTACCACAGTTTCAGTCCATGTAGGTTAAAGCATCTCTATTCCTGGCAATTACGATTGTTTTCCCCTTGATTTCCTATCTTTAGGGAGTAATCTTTAGCGAGTAATCTGTACTTCAACATGTTCTTTCATTAATCTTTAAGCTTTGTTTCTCTAGAGTAAATGAGTTTCAAAAATGTTTTCATATTTAATGTTTTCCGAGTGATCAATTAAGCATTTTTTTGTTTTTTAATTAGATAGTTAGAATTTAGAAATTCTCATACATATACTACCTATCTTTAAGTAGAACTCGAGTTAGAATTTTTAATCAGAGAATGGTGTCATCTTTATACTTATCCTTGTTTTGGTAGGTTTTGAAAATTTGAATGGTTTATACTTGTTTTGGTAGGTTTTGGAAGATTGAATTGTTTTGACTTTGGAAGTTCTAGTCTAAATAAATGTATAGCGTAGTTTTTTTTTCATAATCTGGTTTGTGTTTGTTCTCATTGTCAAGGATCTATATTCATGGGTTTTGAGTTCAAGATTAGGCATATATCTAATTTGTTCTTGTAGTTAGTGATTCATATCTTATAAATGCTTAAAAAGGTTTCAAGTTCGAATTTTTGTGTAATTACTTTATGTGTATATATTTATAGAGGTTTCATCTTGTGTTGAAGTTGTATAGTTATGTGTGAGATTTAGATTTATGTATGCATCTCGTGATTAAATATCTACATCAATGTATATGAGAGGTTTTTTCGTGTGGTTAAAGATTTATGTTCATGTATAAGAAGATTTAAGTAGAAGTTTATCCACATTGTTGAAGTTTATGCATATATTTTCTATGTGCGAGTTTGTTCTTGTGGGTAAGGATCAATATCTTATACATGCATTTGAGTTGAAGTTGATGTATAGTTTTTTATGGGCATATATCTCTTTTATGTTTGTGGTTAAGAATATAGGTCTGTGTAGAAGAAGGTTTTTCTATTTATGTATGGTTTGAGGTCAAGTTTATCCCAAACCATTTGAAGTTAAGGAATAGCATTTTTATGCATTGTTCCTGTAAATATGCAATAGGTTCTAATTTGGCTTGTTCCTGTAATGTGTCATAGGTTTTGAGTTCAAACCTATGCATAATGCCCGATTTTTTTTTGTGGCTCAAGATACCAATTTATGTATAAGAGGGGTTTGTTCTTGTGGGTAAAGATTTATATCTATGTATATGATGTTTTGAGTTCAAGTTTACACCAATCCATTTTCATATGTTTATTTCTTGGTTGAATCCTGTAACTATTTAAGTTGAATTTTAAAATTTTATGTTCAAAAGACTTTTGAGTTTTCTTTGAACCAAACCATTTTTGAAATTTTATTTCCATGTTGAATTTGGCACCTATCTAAGGTTAAATGTTGAATTTTAAAATTTTATGTTCAAGAGACTTTTCAGTTTTCTTTGAACCAAACCATTTTCGAAAGTTTATTTCCACGTTAAATCTCAAGTTAAATCTTAGAAACTTATTTGTAGGTTAATACACTCACTTGTAGTTGCATTTCTACCTCAAACCAACTTATTTGTAGGTTAATATGCTCACTTGCAGCTGCATTTCTACCTCAAATCTAAAGATTTTAGACTTTATCTGCTTATTTGTTTGGGGGCTTGGGGATTTTTGAAACCCTAAGGAATTGTTAGTATAGGGATTTTAGGAAATAACTTATAGGTAACCTGTAACTGAGCCATTTTCATCCTATTTTAATCTCTCCTAGGAATTTTGATTGATTTATCACTTTATAATCACTTTCTAATTCATCATTTCCATTTAAAAAAATCACACCACTAAAAAATAATTAATTAATGATGAAAAAGTAGTCAATATTGTTAAAAAGAAATAATTGTGATTAGGATTTTGAATTGTAAACTTATTTTTGGAAATTTAAATAATATATTCTAAAAACAATGAACTTAAAATAATTTATTTAAAAAATACATTACATTAAAATTAATTAATTCTAAAATTTAAAGAGCTTATTTTATAAATATTTCCATGATGGATTGACAACTCATAAGTCAAACCAGCAGCAAGGAAGGGTGAGTGAGGTGGCACAAATAGATCTATACATGACAAAGCAGATGGGTGTGGTGGATGTTGGTAATAACCATAAAGAGCATGCCCTATAAAAGTTCCCTCACCTATTTATTCCTTCACTCCTTCACATTTGCACTATGACACCCCATAAATGAGGTTCTTTCACCAGAAATGGGTTATATTTTGAAAAATCTACTATATGTAATAACCTTTTATTAACACAAAGACTGTTGTTTGTATAACTTTTCATTAACGCAAAGACTGTTAGATTTTCTTTTTGAAAATATAATTTAAAAATCATATACTATGTCAACTAAAATGCATTTTTTTAAAGCTTTTCATTATTAAAAAGCATCATAAATATATGCTCTTCTAATTAAAATACATTTTTTTAAAACTTTTCATTATTAGAAAGCATCATAAATATATGCCCTTTTAATTGAAATTTAAACCAAACCTTCAAATTTAATCACAATAATTTAGAATAGCATAACTTAATTTCAAATAACTTTCACTTTTTTGATAAGCACTTTTCTCGGTCCACCTACCCATTTCCATCATCCTCATTTCTGATGTACCGTTTCAGCCTCTCTTTCGAATGATGTAGTAACTACCCATTTCCATCATCCTCATTTCTGATGTACCTTTTCAACCTCTTTCGAATGACGTGAAAAATTATTAGGTAAACACAACTCATTGAATATCACTAATAACCCAAATTTCCATGAGGGGCTCCTCTCTTTCCCTGAATAATTTTTAAAGTGCAATTTTTTTTGGTAACTGCGAGAAGACCCAAGATCAATTCTTGTAGTTGAGCCGAGACTCATAAATTCTTGTAGCTGCCACTATAACACCAAGAGTACATCCAACAACCTGCATGCCAGATATACTAATTTCTTATGATAGATATACTAATTTCTTATTTCTTATGATCTAGGCAAAAACAGCTCATTGAACATCACTAATAACCCAAACTACCATGAGGGGCTCCTCTCTTTCCCTTAATAATTTTTAAATTGCATTTTTTTTATCAATTCTTGTAGCTGAGTAGAGACGCATCAAGTATTAAGATCAATTCTTGTAGCTGAGCCGAGACTCATTCTTGTAGCTGCCACTATAACACCAAGAGTACATCCAACAACTTGCAAGCCAGATTACTAATTTCTTATGATAGATATACTAATTTCTTACTCATGCTAAGGGGCGCCATAGCAAGACGATATACTCAATGTGATTTGAACCCTGACCTCGCAGGTTTCACCCAACAAACCCGGTCATCTCATCACACAACACTGTGTTTTAAATTGTAATTTTAACGACTTGAAAATATAAAATTAAATGATAACAAAGTACGTACATGTGGCATATTTTTATAGGCTCTAGAAAACCAAAATCCTCAAAGCAACTTCCCAAAAAAACCTTCTGTATAATTATTAAAACACCTTTTTTTATTAAATAAAAAAATATATAAACATGGTAAAAGGTGTGATCAGCAAAAATAAGCAATCCACAATATTCGGTGAAATAAGATGACCAAAGATGACTATAAACTGAATTAGTTTGATAAGTCGTAGTTAAATTTCAAAAATTTAGGCACTTTAAATATTTTTTATGGTGTTAATCTATTTCCACTAAATAAAAAAACATGATTTAAACATTGTTTTTACAAGATTTTTGAATTTTTTTTGCCCAGATTTCAACCACTTTTAATAGTCTAGTCAATTCCTCTTCTGCCTCCATAAACTACTCTAATTTGATAATGCAAAAACACCCTGGAAGAACCGATGAGACGAGTTAATTTGATAATGCTAAAACGATGTGGCAAAAATATTTAAAAATAAGACATGAATGTCACGACCAATGACAACCAAGCGGTTGACGAGATTTACTTCAGGAGTTCCCGTCATTCCTACCGCCAAGGAAGGAGAATTTGCTTGTGTGAGGAGAGCATCCGACTGGATGGGTCGGTAGGATCCAAATTGACATGAGATATCTGTTGGAAAGGCAGAGGAGACAAAACATGAATTCACACAAAACACGAGCTACTGCTCTTTTATTGATCACACAAAACAAGATGATTACAATGAACTCGGTGAAGGGTATTTAACCTTTTCCAACTAGATACTTGCCTAAAATATCTTAACATGCAATCACACACTCAAAGTGGTTTATTACTTAACTCGACTTGGCTCAACACTCAATCACTCAGTTAACTGAATCACTTAAACACTCAATCACTCAATCACTCAGTTAACTAACTCTCTAAATTTAGCCAACTCCTGATGCGGGAGTAATTACTATTTCTAACACTCCCCCATAATTACGAGTGTATGACTCAACATGACTTAACTATCACACAATCATGCATGCTGGTCTATGTCTCAGCTAGGCCTACAATGACTCAAGAATTTTACAATTTTTCATTTTCTTTTTCTCTTCTTCCAGATTATATATCCTCGAATTTTCTTCATTCTCTGTTGAACTTTCTTGTTGTAGGCTTTATTCACTTGCTATTGATGTAATTTTTCTTTGACTTGTTTTGAACTTGTTCTAAAAAACAATAGGATCATGTCTTCTACACCTTCCTCTTCAAATATTCATTCAACTATGGATTGATGCCATAACATTGCATCTTCAAATTGTCTTCTTTGCTTTTCTTCTTACGCTTCATATTCCTGTCTTTCTTTCTGTCATATTTACGGATAACAAAATCATATCTCTGCTTGACTCCATTGTTGAAAAATGGTTTCAATGCATTCATCTTTGTCTTTCATATCATTCTTTTCACTTTCATCATCAGGTACTGCTATTTTTTCCTTCTAATCTGCACACTCAAGATCATTATTCACCATTTCATTCAATTCCTTTATTCCAGCTGCTTCTTTAAGACTCGCATCAATTTGTTCTATTGGTTTCTGAATCCATTCTTCAATGAGCTTCAAATCTGCATCAAATTTATTAACAACCTTGCTTTCAACTTTTTGTCCCATGCTATTTTGAACACCCACATATTCAAAAACAATGTTAAAAACATCTTTCATATGACTCTCTTCAGTGTGAGCTTCCTGCTCTACATCTCCCTTCTTTTCAACTGCATGGAGGTTGTCTTCCACTGTTATATTGTTAGTGGATATTCTCATCAAAAACTCTTCGATCACTTTATATTGTTCTTGATCATCAACTGCTACTAGATGCCATACTACTTCATGAGCAATTCCAACTGCTTCATATCTTGCTACTATAGTGGCAGCTTTAACCTTCAATGTTTCATCAAACATTGCGCTTACCATATTGTCACAATCAATCCATGTTTCCAAAAAGAAGCCACACATATCATCAATATAATGTTCATCCACACTATTGTGGGATATCTGAGCATGCATGTGCTCATTGTCAATTTCATTGACGATTTCACCTTCACCAAATCCATCAGCGACGGCTGGATCCACCAATCCACATATAACTTTGCAGTCATCATCCACATGTGTCTCATCACAGTGGGATTCACCATCATCTATATCATCCATGTTACAATGGATTCCTTGAGCATTTATATGCTCTTGCTCTGCTTCACACACAGAGACTGCTGCTTCTCTCTCTGCAATCTTTGTTGCATCTTCTTCTTCCATATGCATGCTTGCATAATGGGTTTCAATTTTATGGTCTTGACAACCATCATCCACTTTTGAGTGGGATTCTCCAAGCTTTGTTTCCTCTCAGAGTCTTGCTCATCTACTCTCAAATTTGCAGATAACTTCTTTGCTTGTGACATAACTCGTTGTTGCATGTCATTCTCCTTTGTGCCAAACTCTGCTTCCAGGATCTTCCATGCTTCCTTGGAAGTTGTAGCTTTTGCTAAGTTGCACAAACACTTCTCATTCAATGCATATTTTATCAAATTCAATGCTAAAACATTACATATTGCATCATATGGGTTATTAGATTCATACTCAATTAACTCTTTAGCTCTAAGAAAAGTTAACATCTTGATAACCTAACGATCAAAATATTCACCTATAAAGATAGGAGGTGGTAGCACATCAAAGCTACACCAATCACCTTCGATTTCTTCTTTCTCTTCTGCTAGACTTCTCAATTCCTCGACTGCGACCTAAACCTTTCTAACCATGACAATGATCTTTGCTTGTCACGCTTTCTGACCCATGACTACAGTGTTCCCTCTATCTTATAGTTTCTTTCCTAATTGCATGAGGCTCTCTTCTACATCACCCCCGAAAAAAAAAAAAAAAATTCAATATATGCTCCGTAAAGCACAATCTTCACCAAAAAATTATCACGCGTGACAAAACACCAAAAAACTTTGTAGACAAATAGACTTTACAGAGCCCTGATCTTATTTGTTCAATAAAATCTCCTTTTTCAATTAACTTCCATTAAAACCGTGGTTATGCCATGCACTATTTAATATATAAATAGAACATAAAAAAGCCTTTTTTATGTCCCCCACTAAAAACAACCCTTTAAAATAAAATATGTGCCTAAACCTTTAAAGTTTCCTTCGATGGTCACGTACTAACTAAATAGTTTAATACGACCCAAAAAAGGCCCACGTGACTTTTTTTGACTTCGACCTTTTAAACTTGTGCTAGACGGTGACTACAGACCCGAATCCACACGATGAGAAACCCTTGGGAATTATTCCTTTTTATTTTAAGGAGTGATACTTCCAAATGTACACTGACTTTTCAACGCTTACGACAAGGTAGAGATTCGACCCCAAAATATCCTGCGGCTGTAGCGGGGACAACAGTCACGGCTCTCTTTAACTAGCAGCGTGACTCACTTCTCACTTCCCCGATTACGTGGCGATGGTTGTTCATGGCCGCCGTTACTGCGGAAAACTTGCGACTATTTCCTGTTGCATGTGCTCACACAGTGTGGTTCCGCAAGCGGTTGTATTTGTAATTTTAGTTTTGATATTAATTTATTGGAAAGGTAGGGGAGATAAAATATGAATTCACATAAAATACAAGCTATTGCTAAAATATGATTGATTGCAATGAATATAGTGAAAGGTATTTAGTCTTTTTCAACTAGCTATTTCTCTAAAATATATTATATGTAATCACTCACTCAAAGTAATCTAGTGCTTAATTGAACTTGGCTCAACACTCAATCATTCAATTATCTCACTCACTTAAACACTCACTCACTCAGTAAAAATTAACTAACTCTCTAAATTTAACCAACTCCTCATAAGAAAATAATTACTATTTTTAACCCTATGTTTCCCACGGTGACCGAAATTTATTAACCTTCGAACTGCCTTTTCACAGGGACGAAGGTTAAATTTATCGAATAAAAAAATGCCACAAATACTCAACTGAATGTGCGATAGGCCCATTATTTTGTTTTCTAATGCCAAACAATAATGGATACAGGTGGCCGTGTGCAGAGATTGTGTGATTCTAAATGATCACCCAATTATTTGATAACAGCCAACGACCAATCAGTACATCCACCTCATTTCATTACGGGTCTTGGTCTCATCTGATGTGAGTGGTGACATGGAAATGAAAATTCATTCGTTGCTAATTACTTTGTCACACTTTTTATTTTTCTTATTAAATGTAGGTAGATTGTTATTTATTCGTTGCTAATTACATTGTCACACTTTTTATTTTTCTTCTTATTAAACTAAATGTAGGTAGATTATTATTTTTTTAATGTAAATATTTATTTTATGGTTATAAATGAAAGGTAGTGGTATATTAAATATTAATTAGATTGTATTTTTGAATTTATATTTAATTTTCATATTCACTTTATATAATAGTGAAATTATCATGCATATTATCAGATAACAAATAGTATTATGTAAATATATGTTCAATTTTAATAGTTACCAATACAATTATGAAATTATTATGTAATTATTAAATAACAAATGACATTATGTGAAGTGGTAGTCTATATGTTATAGGTTTTTCTAGCATATTTTTTTATATGATTTGTCTAGAATCCAAGAGGAATGGAATCACAAGTTGAGTTTTAGATTCTCCACAATCCAAGTGTGCCAAAAGATTTTCCAAGTTTAAGTTTTGAACTCTCCATAATTCAAATGCCCTAAAAATTTTTCCAGATTCGAATTTTAAAATCTAAACAATCCAAGTACTAAAATTAAATACAAAGACTAAAATTGAAACAAAAATTCCAACCAAACACTTCAAAACTTATATAATTATATATATATATATTATAAATCTATATAAAAAAATGATTAAAATTAGTAAAATAAAAAATAAATAGAAATGTGAAATGGAAAATAATGAAGTGAATAAACGAGACGAAAAGTGATATATATATATATATATAAAACTGAAATTCTTTACCACTAAAAGGTCTACCATAATTATTGGAATCGAAACCTCCCATTTATCAATAACTTGAGTTGTGCAAACTAAAAAATGCCGGTAAAAAAGAAATCAAAACAAACGAAAAAGAGAGATTTGTCCCATAAACTGTGTCTCAACACCATATAAAAATTCATATATTTAAACAGGCCCAACGGAGAGAGCCATCCCTTCCTTTAACCAGCCATCTCCTTCACCATTTAGCTCACACCAAAATATAGCATAAATGTAGATAAATATATTTAAACATAATTTAAATAATAAAAATAATAAAAAATAATTATAATATTATATATTATATATATATTATATATATTATAAAATATTTTTTTTATGATTAATATATTTATAATTTCATATAAATAATTTAAATTTTTTGTATTTTTAATTTACGAAATATTGATTTTAAATTTTGATGATTTATATAATAGAATGTTTTTAATTATCTAATATTTAACTAATTTGAAAATCTATTAAAATTCATAATATGGATTAATGAGAAAGAATTCTCAAAATCATTTATTTTCGTTATATATTATTATTATTATCTAATTTTTAAAATCACAGGTAGCCACACACCCAAATTAATGTATAAGACTAATAAATTAAATAAAATAGTTTCAATATTAAAGAAAATATATTACGTTATACTATATTATATAAAATCCATAGCCTCTATGGACTCGCTATTGCCAATAAAAAAGGCATACACTTATCATTAGTTGTCACAACTTCCTCATAGAGAAAGAGAAATAATGGTAAACCCCCACCTAATCCTCATGTAGTAAATTGCCTTGTTGGACATTGAGACTGAAATTATAGGGAAGAATGCTCGATCTATAGCACACAACCACTATCTTGTCTCCCACCTACGGATGGAATTTGACAGGAAAAGGAAAAATGCTCGATTTATAGCAGACAATCACTATCTTGATTCCCATTCATGGATGGAATTTGATAGGAAAATTTGTTGGTAACAGAGTGATTTTTTCGTCATTATAATGGAAAATGTGTAACACCATCCATATTCTTCCTTGAAATTATGAAAATGACAAGTTAGGGACGTAATTTGACGGGAAAATTGTTCATAACAGAGTGACTTGTCATTACAGTGAAAAGATGTGCAATACCATCAATATTCTTCCTTGAAATTGTGAAAATGACAAGTTAGGGAGGTTTGCTCATCATTACAGTTAAAAGATGTGTAACACCATCAATATTCTTCTTTGAAATTGTTAATATAACAAGTTAAGAGAGGTCTGAGACGGTCAAATTTAACGGGTAAGTTTGTTGTGAAATTCCAACTTTGTTGGTACCAAAATCATGGTCAACAGGGTCCTAGTTTGGCACGTATGTCATCACAGTCAACGCGGTGAAATTTGATAGGAAAAATGGGTGTTTTGCCCGTTTTTAACGTTTAAAATTTTTGCATAACCGTTTCTTGTGATTGTGATGTGTGTTGGAATATACAAAAACTTGTTTTTGATGGTTTATTATTTTATGAAAACGTTATTAATACTCTATTTAAAGTTGTGTCCTATAAATTCAGGTTTGATTGGTCATATCCTTCCTAACCTCTTGGTGTGAGGGGAAATTGTGACTCAATAGATCATGTATTTATTGACAATTTGCACCAAAATCTGTGATCCATTTATTAAGGGAGTATGAGCTAGGTGAAAATTAATGCGAAGCACACATATTGCTATCAGGCAATGCGCATTCATCAATGTGGAAATCTATATAATATGCGGAGAAGGGCGCTTTCCTCCAGTGGATCTTCTTCAACCCTCGTCTTGTAGCTCAGTCATACACTTCCCACAGAATTGAATAGATTCCCAATGGCTTAGACTGAGGGTAAAGGATCCCTTGCGCTTTGTTGTTCTTGAATACCCTTGTAGGTGTTGAAACCATAATTTCACCTGTCGTACGAGAACATTAAACGGCCACGCAAAATCAATTCCGGAAAACCATTTCACAAAACCGTTAGCACATTTCGCACCGCTTTTGGTAAAAAGGTGTTTTTGTCAGAGGGCCTCCGAACACCCCGACTAGCTGCCACGCGTCCAGTGTATGAACTCAAAACCATCAACTCCCCAGAAGAAAACCACCAACTCCCCAGAAGCTAAAGTTCATTTGTTTTGTGTGAGGTTGGTGAGTGAATTGCGTCTGATCAGGTCAACGGACAAGCATCATCAACAACCTGCCCGAACGTTATTTTTACTTTTACCGCACGTTTTAATTAATGCATTTAATGAATTGGTCATAGTCGTAGGTAAAAAATTTAATTTTAATGTTACGGCATGTATGGGCATAAATTAAAATAGGCATGGGCATAAGTAATTGTTTTAAATTTTAATGTTTTTTATTATTCACTCGTGTGCGTAAGTTTGGTTTTTACGAAACAAGTAAAACCATATTTTGTAGTTGACCATTTTGTAAGTGTAAGAAATGTAAAAACGCACAGCAGTGCAGGAGCAAATGCGAATATGTGAATGAAAAAAACCAGGGGGAGGTTTGTATCAAAACCATGAATTGCTTCACACAGCAGTGAAAAGGTAAAACTGTAAATTCTTGTAATCTTTGTTTTCACACAGCGTTGAATGTAAATGAAATTTTTACATACAGTGGTGTAAAATTTTAAAGGAGACAGAGTAATTTCTTTTGTAATGTTTGGTGAATCCCTCTGAGTAAAAGAGGATGAATATGTTCTCAGTAATTTTATTTTAATCAATAGAAATCTTTTATGGTGGTGCAATACTCTGTTTTGTGTAATTTCTTTTAAAGCTTCCCTGTGCACAAAAGATCCTGGAGTAAGGAAACAGAGCATTGCCTCTGTGTGCTTGAATTTTGTGTTTTTGGGATTTTGCCAGAAAAATCCCCAACAGTGGTATCAGAGCAGGCTTAGGCTCTTTGAAGGTGACAAAGAAG
>APFE030925580.1:160472-199733 GCA_000404065.3 Pinus taeda | reverse complement strand
GTTTTCCATCAGGTAAAAGCATAAGGGCAAAGGCAGCCTTAGAGATCATCCACTCAGATTTATGTGGACCGATGCAAGTTGCATCATTAGCAGGCAGCCAATATTTCCTAACTTTTATTGATGATTTTACAAGAAAGACTTGGGTCTACTTTCTTAAAAACAAAAGTGAAGTGTTTGAGAAGTTCAAAAATTTCAAAGCACTTGTGGAGAACCAAAGCGGGCTGCACATTAAAGTTCTCAGAACTGATAGAGGAGGAGAGTATATCTCCAAGGAATTCCTAAGATTTTGTAAAGAAAATGGAATTCATAAACAATTTACAGCAAAGTACACCCCACAGCAAAATGAAGTTGCTGAAAGGAAGAACAGGACCATCATGGATATGGCGAGGAGCATGTTGAAGGCAAAGCATTTGCCAAATGATTATTGGGCTGAAGTTGTAAATTGTGCAGCGTATATTTTGAACAGGTGTCCTACAAAAGCAGTGATGAATAGAGTGCCAGAAGAAGCATGGAGTGGGAGAAAGCAAGGAGTCACCCACATGAGAGTTTTTGGATGTGTGGCCTATGCACACATTCCAGATCAGCTAAGGAGGAAGTTGGACAGCAAATGGGAGAAATGTATTTTCATTGGATACAGTGAGGAATCCAAAGCCTACAGGTTGTATATTCCATCTACCAAGAAGTTTTTCATCAGCAGAGATGTTCAATTCATTGAAGAGGAAGCTTGGGATGGAAGCATAGAGAAAACAGTGAATGTTAAAAACTGTTTGTCTCATGATGAAGATGATGAGGAGGTCGTTGAAATGCATCCCCAAACAGCAGTGCCAACACAAGGACAGCAAAGGACACCATTGAGGATAAATGAGAGTGCTTCTCCAAGCACACCACAAGGAGGAAATTCAAGTTTATCTTCAAGCACTTGCACACCAAGTGAAAGAGGTAAAAAGTTTAGAAACTTAAGTGACATTTATGATGAATGAATGAATTCCTTATTTGCCTTGTATTGTCATGTTGATGATCCTATTCATTTTGAAGATGCAATTAAAGATAAGAAGTGGATAGAAGCTATGGATGAAGAAATGAATGCCATAGAGAGAAACAAAACATGAGATTTGGTTGAGCTACCAAAAGGTAAAGAAGTCATTGGAGTCAAATGGGTCTACAAGACCAAGAGCAATGCTGAAGGCAAAATTGAAAGACACAAAGCAAGGCTGGTTGTCAAAGGGTACAAGCAGCAGTATGGGAGAGACTATGAGGAAACTTTCGCACCGGTTGCAAGAATGGAAACCGTGAGAGCAGTGCTGTCCATAGGAGCACAAAACAAGTGGAAAATTTACCAAATGGATGTGAAGTCAGCATTCTTGAATGGAGTATTAATGGAAGAGGTTTACATTGAGCAACCTCTAGGCTATGAGAAGAAAGGTGAAGAGCACAAAGTGTGCAGATTGAAGAAAGCTCTTTATGGGCTGAAGCAAGCACCAAGAGCATGGTACAGTAGGATAGATTCCTATCTACTAGAGAATGAATTCGACAAGTGTGAAGGAGAACCCACAGTCTACATCAAAGAAAAAGATGGTATTTGCTAATTGTTGTATTATATGTTGATGATGTGCTTTTTACAGGTAATGATGACTACCTCATTGAAAATTTCAAAACAGTCATGAAAGAGGAATTTGAAATGACTAACATGGGTTTGTTGAGATACTTCTTAGGAATAGAAGTAGATCAAAATGAAAATGGAATTTTTATCTCTCAAGCAAGATATGTAAATCAAGTATTGAGTAGATTTAACATGCAAGAATGTAAGGCAGCGATCACTCCCACAGTAATGGGATTAAAACTCAGCAGAGAGGACAGCAGCAAGGATTTTGATCCTAGTTTATACAAGAGTATTGTAGGAAGCCTTATGTATTTAACAACAACTAGGCTTGATATTATGTATGCTGTTAGTTTAATTTCCAGGTTCATGGAGAGGCCAAAGGAGGCACATTGGCAGGCAGCAAAAAGAATTCTGAGGTATGTGAAAGGCACTAAAAAGTTTGGAATTTTATATAATGTCTCAGAACATTCAGATTTGGTTGGATACACTGACAGTGATTGGGCTGGAAGTGTTGATGATCGGAAGAGCACTTCCGGTTATGTTTTCCATATGGGTTCAGGAGCCATTTCATGGGCTTCTAAGAAGCAGTCCATTGTAGCATTGTCTACAGCAGAGGCTGAATATGTGGCAGCTACAGCAGCAGCATGTCAAGCAGTTTGGATGAGAAGGATGTTGAGGAGCTTAGGCCAAGAGCAGGCAAAAGCGACAGTGATTTTTTGCGACAATAGCTCAGCGATTGCATTATCAAAGAATTCAGTGTTTCATAAGAGAACGAAACACATTGACACAAGGTTTCATTACATCAGGGAATTGGTGAGCAATGGAGAAATTTCCTTAGAACATTGCAGGACTCAAGAATAGGGTGCAGACATTTTGACAAAG
The DNA here is from genome assembly GCA_000404065.3 of Pinus taeda. Lineage (NCBI taxonomy): Eukaryota > Viridiplantae > Streptophyta > Pinopsida > Pinales > Pinaceae > Pinus > Pinus taeda. Next base: position 197,251 of record APFE030925580.1, on the reverse strand, counting down.
CCACTGGACCAGAAAAGCTTTGAGTTTTTAAGAAAATGTTTGGGTATGACTGAATGCCCAGCAGCTGAAATTAAAGGGGAGTGTTGAAACCATAATTTCACCTGTCGTACGAGAACATTAAACGGCGACGCAAAATCAATTCCGGAAAAAAGGTGTTTTTGTCAGAGGGCCTCCGAACACCCCAACTGCCACGCGTCCAGTGTACGAACTCAAAACCACCAACTCCCCAGGAGCTAAAGTTCGTTTGTTGTGTGAGGTTGGTGAGCGAATTGTGTCCGATCAGGTCAACGGACAAGCATCATCAACAACTTGCCCGAACGTTATTTTTACTTTTACAGCACGTTTTAATTAATGCATTTAATGAATTGGTCACAGTTGTAGGTAAAAATTTTAATTTTAATGTTACGACATGTATGGGCATAAATTAAAATAGGCATGGGCATAAGTAATTGTTTTAAATTTTAATGTTTTTTATTATTCACTCGTGTGGCGTAAGTTTGGTTTTTACGGAACAAGTAAAACCATATTTTGTAGTTGACCATTCTGTAAGTGTAAGAAATGTAAAAACGCACAGCAGTGCAGGAGCAAAGGCGAATATGTGAATGAAAAAAACCAGGGGGAGGTTTGTATCAAAACCATGAATTGTTTCACACAGCAGTGAAAAGGTAAAACTGTAAATCCTTGTAATCTTTGTTTTCACACAGCATTGAATGTAAATGAAATTTTTACACACAGTGGTGTAAAATTTCAAAGGAGACAGAGTAATTTCTTTTGTAATGTTTGGTAAATCCCTCTGAGTGAAAAAGGATGAATATGTTGTCAGTGATTTTATTTTAATCAATAGAAATCTTTTATGGTGGTGCAATACTTTGTTTTGTGTAATTTCTTTTAAAGCTTCTCTGTGCACAAAAGATCCTGGAGTAAGGAAACAGAGCATTGTCTTTGTATGCTTGAATTTTGTGTTTTTGGGATTTTGCCAGAAAAATCCCCAACAGTAGGAGTGTCATCCACAAAGAATCTACAGTATATATTAGTCGTTAGCTCAATATCGAGTGACAAACTTGCTAATATATCAATCAATGTGAAAAACGTTTTGAATTTAAACTTAGTTGACGTCATAATGGTTCATTAGAATAGAGTATGATTGAAATGCTAAAGATGGATCAAACCGGAGATTTATTCTCTTCTCTCAGTCACCCTTGCCATGAGTATATATATTGGTTTGGACTGTATACGATTGTACAATCATGTTCCCCAAGAACGCGAATTCCAATTCATCTCGGGTTGTAAGTTCATCTGCAAAGACATTTAACTTATTAAGGGTCGATGAATTAAGGGGTTTCTTTTCGCTTCTTTTCATCTTATATAAACAGTAAGACATTACATAGAAAGTAGTAATGGTTCATGTAGAATCACCATGAACGAACTCTATTTTCATCCTCACGTGTCCGAAAAGATAGTTGTTCATGGAAGAGAATCTAGACGCTACCTACAATCAAATGAAAGCATATTATATCTACATTACCTTCTGAGCAGCAAATTGAGACGTCTTGATCAAACATTAGGACAAACTTATAAAAGGATAAATAAATAAAAAACCAAGAAACAAGATGAACGTTGAAAATATCAATGAGAAAGAGATGCACATTGGGAAGATAAGAGACCGAGACCGAGGATATGCAACTGCTTTTTTGGTTAGAGATAAAGAACCACTCGTCTTTTATTGCAACCTACAAGTTAAAAGGCAGCATAGGTATAAGTGACACTAGGAAAAACGAAATCTAAAAGTATCATATTATTAGCACGTTTATTTTAATCACTGATATATGATAAGTTGGAAATCTATATATAATTCGATCACTAAAATGCAAGTGGTTTACTCTTTCTAAATTTAAAACTTTTGAAATATAAAATAGAATACATGGAACATTGCTAACTATCTTCACAACAAAATTGTTATAAAATTCTTAAGGTCTTTTGTTACCATCAATAAAAATAACGCGAAATCTAGAAGTATCATATTATTAGCACGTTTATTTTAATCACTGATATATGATAAGTTGGAAATCTATATATAATAATAAAAAATGTTTGTGCGTTAAAAGTAGTTTTAAAGGATTCGATTACTAAAATGCAAGTGGTTTACTCTTTCTCAATTTAGAACTTTTGAATTATAAAATGGAATATATGGGACAATGCTAACTATCTCCACAACGAAATTGTTATAAAATTCTTAAGGTTTTTTTGGTACCATCAATAAAAATAACAAAATTTTAGAATGCGGTAAAACAATGAAGTTCAATTGATCTAATATAATAGGATGTCGCCACATATTTGATAATTTTTTTTTATAAAACATACATTTTAGTTAAATATATCAATTAAAATTTTAAAATTTATTTTATATTTCACATACTATAAAATTTGTTATTATTAATTAAACTATTTTAGATTAATTTAAAGTTGGATATCTCAAGTGGCTACAGGGATTAAATTTTATCCTATCATGTTATGTAAACATTTTGACTCAGTCAAATTACATTAAAAATAAAAAATAAAAAATAAAAAACTAAGTACTTCCATCCAATATACCAAGTGATTCTAATATAGGTTTAGCAAAAACATTTTTTTTGTGTTCACTCTTATGACATGCTTAGGTAATCTATATCCAATGTTTTGGTGAACCCAATAGAGATTAGTCTTTAAGCATGGCTTTTTGAAAAGTTTTCGGGTTTATTTAATAATAACATATTTTCTATTTTGAAATATATTTTTCATATTAAAATTTCTAAGTAACCAAATTAATAATCAAATTAAGATTAAAATTATTTTTTAAAGTTTAAAAGTACTTGATTGTAAGTCTGATTCAAAAAAAATTGTACACAATTGACCATGCAATGACTAGTTAATTTTAAACTTAAAACAAATTAAAAGAATATCTAGTTGATTTTAAATTAAAAAGTGCTTTGACTTATAATAGAGAAGTAAAGAAACTCTATATCATAGAATGATTTGTTGTAGGTTGCTTAGGTAAAGAAGGATATTGGTTGCTTTTAGACTAAAATAAGACATAAAGCAGAGTAGAGACACATAATCTTTACATTATATAATGATTTGTTATTGATCGAATATTGTTGATGACTTTGGAAAAATAATTCAAATATGGAGTAGTCTTTAACTGTGACTTTTTGGAGTTTGGGGATTTTTGGTAGGAATATGGCGAAAAAATCTTGATTTGTGTTCTTTAGCATCCGTCAGGGATTCAACTCAAAAACCCCTCGAAACTAGGATTGCTAAGACGTCACCCATCAAAATTGGGATTACAATAAATCCCTTACGGATTCTAAACAAATTAGATTGGAATACAAAGGGGAAAGCTTTTCAAAAAGTCACACTTAAATACTACTTTGATTATAAAAAGGAACAATAAGATTTTAATAAGCCATTTTGTGTTATGGTTATCTTGTTTTTTATTTTATAATTATCATTGAAGGAAAATTTTGTAATCAGTTTTTTTTTTATAAAAAGTTAATTTATTATCAAAACATCATTGTTGAGAGGAAAAATTTCAAATATAACATTCCTTATGAGAAATATAAAAATCCAAAACATCAGAAAACATAACATTCCTTGATGAGAAATATAAAAATCCAAAACATCAAAAAATATTATGTGAAAAAACAAAGATTCCAAATTCCAACCCTAAGCCAGACCGGAAGTCGCTCCATCTCGTGGAACACAATCTTCATCTTTTCAAATAATGCTAATCTAATACAACCAAGACAACATTTTGCACATTTCCATTACCATCCCATCGACCCATGGCACCAATTTCTTGAAAGTTGATTCTTATCAGTGAATATTATCCACTTAGGGAGCAGATTTCTCGAAAGCTAATTCTTATCATCCCCTTGTCCCTTGTCTAGAGCCATCAATGTGACTCCGAACATTTGGTTCCAAGTTCTTCGATGATCCAATCTTTGACTAAGTGGGTTTTCTCCACCAAAGGAAGGTCGCACCATCACTGTCCTACTTTTTAGAAGATTCTAGTCACTGCCCCTGCATTGAGATCAAAATTTTGGTGGTTTCAAGGGCCAAAATTCAATCAAAGGCTGGAATGATCAAAGTTAGTACTCACGCGAAACTGTTTTGGAAATGCCGAACAGTGGGAGTTACAAAAAATAAATCAAAACTGAGGCCCAAACTATGTGGCAAAAGGAATTTCAATCAATAACTGGAGAAACATTTAAAAATAAGACAAATGCTGCCATTGGTGATGGCCCATATTGTTGTCGGGATTTACTTCTAGAGTTGCAGTTGTTCCTACCGCCAAGGAACGTGATTTTGCTTGGGAGTAGTCTACCTAGGTGGAGGAATTGCCTGGTTTCCGTTGCCACCCAGAAAAAGTCCGGCTCCGGTCGTCAGCAATCCCTCTGCCCTCTGCCACCCTCCCCTAGATCTGCCACCCTTCGTCCACTGCTTCACCCTCGGCCACCCTCCACTAGCTCTGCCACCCTCCGTCCACTGCTTCACACTCGGCTACCCTCCCCTAGCTCCGCCACCCTCCATCGACCGCTCTGCAGTAATTTCCTGACAGAATTGGAAATGCGGAAAGTTAATGCAATTTCCAATTCAAATTGGAAAAATTTGGAAACCGCGGGCTGCTCCCCCAACCAACTCGAGGCGGCCGCTACAACTCACTCACCTTCCTCCTCCCTTCATCTCCTGCATTTCTAGAGCAAGAATTGTTGTCTTGTCAAGCAAAACCACAGACATAGAATCATCATGAGTAGTTCTTTACCAAGTAACAATGAATCGAACAATAGCCTCATACACACAACCCAGCCTACAATTGTGTCGATGCATAAATTTGGTCGTGTTTGGTTTTATGTCATGACTGGACATTGAACGAGACTTGTCAATAACAAAAACCACATGATGCAGTATGTTCTTTGAATGGTTACAGACAAAAACATGACCATTCACAGTTATGTGGCCAGCAGAGGATTCCAACGAGGCAGTTCTTTTCACTGGAGCATGCCATAATTTCTCTCTGCAGTAAGACCTGGAGGAACTGCCAGCAATTTCACTATGCTCCTTAGACCTGCAAGGATGATCACATACATCAAACTCTATTTGTTCGTCATCAGTACAAGGATCTTCAAACTGCGTTTGCTTCTAGTAAGTCTCATGGGTAAGTTCATCTTTTGGCACATCTTCATCAGGGCCATATTTTCTTGTTTCATGCCGAGAGCCATCATAGATACAACTTGTGCAATTATCATGCATAGGACAGTGAATCAAATGAATGTGGCCCCAACCTTGAGCTTGTGTTACACATCTCTACCACACCAGATTCCCCCCAAGTATATTTCCTACCCTGAATATCAAATTCTTCATGTTCTGAAGCAAAAAATACATTCCTCATGTTCCCATGCACCGTATGATTTAAACCAGAACGATTTATGGGTCTTTGACAAAAATATCCACAAGCTTGACATCTCGCCTTACAATAATGCACTGCATCTGGATTTAGTGTGTGGAGATGCTCACCATCATGGTATATTTGAAAAGGTGGAATGGCAATGCAATAATCCTTCCGCAGACCATTTTGTTCAGACACATGTTCATAATCAAAGGAACCTCTTCTACCTTGAAATGAGCGTGTTTGTTGCACAAGTTCAATGAAAATCTCACAAACACCATCTGCTTCAAATTTCTTATGACAAGCATGCTCATTACCACAGAGATGTTCTTCACTTGTCAATTCATGGAAGTGATATTTTTTACTACAGTTTCTAGGACACCCCTCCATGATGCAATTTGTAGGACAATATCTCTCATGAAAAGCATGTTTTTTATGATCCCCGCGCTCGATTTCTATCACACAAGGATTTTTGCAGCTTGGAAGAGAGCAAATCATCTTACACATGTGTTGAGGTGAATTACACTTATGAAAACCTTCATGGCCAACCTTCAAGCAACAAAATTTGCAATTTATCAAATAAAGAATAGAGCTTCATACATCTATGATTTTTCTTTTTGCAATCATGACTCCCATCATGTCCTGCCAAATTTTGGCATTCCTCCACTTCATTTCCTTGGTGTGATTCAAGAGAGAAATATGTGCACTTTTATCGCAACAATGGTTACCCATACAAGAGTGATCAGAGGAATGGCCCTTCTCTAGAACATATCACCAAAAACATACAGAACATTTACAAACACATACAGAGAGTCCTTGTTTCAGTTCTGCAAGTGATAAAATTGCCTCCAGTTGCAACTTTTGTACATCAGCATTCCCAAAAAATTCTGCAGTGGTGCAGTGAAGCCACTTTTCAACACGATCGCACCGTCTATCAGACAATGCCACCAAGAAATCGAGAAATTTAGAGTGCTAAAAGTCACCATTTTTGCCTCTCCTTTCCAAGACACATTCTAGTTTCGATTTGAGACGATACAAAATTTTGCCATTTGATGTAGATTCATCCAGAGCTGCAAGCTCCAAGCCAGTGTCCTACAAATCTATAAGGAGATCCCCAATTACTATTTGAGCGTCAGTTATCTCTTCCTCTGAGTCAAAATTCATAAGCATTTTGTTAGCACCTGACACAGAGAGGCATCTTGTCTTAACAGCAGAAATCAAGTTCCTGTGAAGGATATCCACCTTCATAGCAACCCTTTTCAAATCTACAGGTGTCCAATCCTTTGTTGCTATCTGGGAAATAACAAGCTTCAAATCCCTTAAGAAGGCATGGCCACTCTCATAACTATGTCCCAATTGTTCTTCTATAGTCAGAGCAATATCAGATAGGCTTTCTTAATGATATTTTTGTCGAGTGAAAGGAGGCATTGCAGCAAGTTCAACCATTCCTCCATACATCTTCGTCAGAAAGTTTTCACGAGATCGTTTACAAATTTGAAGAAGTTTTACTTGAAATTCATCTTTTAAATCCTCCACATCAAAGACATCAACATCCTTGATCACTATGTAGAATAATCCTTGGAGCAACTTTTCATCATTCTTCACCAAGTTGACCCCACTTTGGAAACGCTGAAAGATAGCTTCTGTCTCTTTGTCAAGATGAAAATCCTAATTAAGAAAACATGTCTCACAAGTGTTAATAAATCTTTGAGCAGCTACAGTAATATAAAAGTTAAGGCAAGCAGATTGAAATATGAGGAAATCAAAACAACACAACCAAACTAATAAAATAGTTAAAGCACACCTTTTTGTTGAATATTGTCAAATTACTGAACGTGGCATTTAGGACTGACAGTAACATATCTTCTTGCTTTGTTCACTCAAAGCTCCCTAATCCCTCAAAGTCCATCAATACATAAAGGCACTTTGGTTCTGTCCGAACTGTGATCCAGACTCCATCAGTGCATCTCCCTCCTGCTACATCGAGGGAACCAGATAGATGGTTTAGTAAGTATGACTTACCACCACTTTGTTAGCCCATTGATGAGATTACCTTGATTTTACCATCCCACTGACTCAAGACAAAATCCTACAAACCAAAGCACAACAAAGTTGCTAGGGATATGCTATCTGCATATGTGAGGTGTGGAGGTATTTGGAGCCCATGAGGTGACTGTATCATGAGGACACCATTACTCCCCCCTAGTTCAATCAAGAAATAATCAATGCCCCAAGTGTTGATTGGCAGATACTCCTCCCTCAACTTAATTCCCAGCTTTTGGACTCAATTAAAAGTTTCTTTAGAAGTCATAACTTTCACTTGCTCTCAAACAGTTCAAACCTAATACCAGAAGTCTTCAATCTTTCTACTTTGTCTGTTGTCCAGGTTTTCTTTATGCATTACTAATTGAAAAGGAAGACATTAAAATTGAAAAGGAAGGCACCTGGCCTCATTCCTTTTGACATGCCATTAGAATGGGGTAGACCACAGAAAGGATGGAGCTCGGTAGATGGCTCAATATTGTCAATCACACCAGTGAACCAAGGCCCTGCTAGGGTTTCTTTGACTTAGATGCCAAAATCTAGTCTGCCAAAGTCACCTAGGAATTGCACCAAGCCTCATCTTATAAGAAGTCAATGTGTACAATCCACTTCGAGGGTAGAAACTCCTTTTACAATAAATACAATATAAGACAAGATATGATGGCCCTGAGACTAGGTACCCTTGGTATATATATTGGAGACAAAGGGTAGAGTGATAGCACTCCACCAATATGGGGTAGACTCTACAGCTATCTTTGGGTGATAAATGATAAATGTTTATGAAAGACATGAGGATCTTTGTATATGTTAGAATTATTGAGGTTCAAGAATTTTTCTTTTATGTAACCTGTACAATTCTACATTATGCAACCTGTACAATCATCTACTGTACTGTTCAGAAATGGAATTTCTATTACATTAAAGGATGAGATCTCTTACCTACTTCCCGGGCATGATCTAGGAAGTCAAGTTGTTACAAATTGCAACACCAATTTATATGAAATCGTGAGGCTTTTTCATGTTATGTTTGGTAATATATTGCCCCCAAACAAAATCTGGCAAGAGATCTCATTAAATTGCTATCACTATATGCATAAAATTGCTTCAAGGACAATCACAGAAGAAAATCTTACAAGAGCTTTCATTAAATTGCTAATACCATATACATAAACTTGCTTCAAGGACAATCAGAGAATGAATTCCTAGAATTATGTAGCAATAATGTTTACAACATTGAGCCAGACAATAGATCTGGGCATTTGCAAACTGTCCATTAACCTCCATCTAGGAATCCAGATTCCCTAAATGGTTTCAAACAAAATTAAGATCAATTTTACTAAAACATTCTGAAAAGAGATTGCTTTGCATGTATTACTTAATACATCACTATTATTCTAATTTGTGTATAGCATCTAGGGCTCAAGCCTAAGAAGCCCAGTTGGGGACCCTTATTGGTTTCTTCATAAAATTGAAAATAAAAATTATCCAACATATTGAAACTTTCCTAAGAAACAAAAAAAATTATATTAGCCTAAGGCAGCCTTAAGGATCTCAATCAACAAAAGGTCATATGAAGCAAATAATATTCAAGGAGCCCAGAAACAAAGGAGCTTTTTCTCTAAATCCTCAACGGTAAGAATTCTTTGTCTTGGGTGGTTCCACTCCATCCCCATCTCCATATACATCCATAATATTAACTCTGTTGAGAGACAATTGAGACTTATAGGAATCTAAATTTAGCATTTTCTTTCTCACATTAGTGTAAATCTCCTTGACCACAATTTGGAATGCAGGCAATACATTTGTAGTATCCAAAGCCGAGGTCTCAATGAAGAACAACCCCTCTGATTCGGCAAGCTTCTTCCCATCTTCCACAAGAACTTCCCTTATATGAGTTAAATAAGACTTATTCCCCACAAACAGTTTCATGACATTGCCATCAGCATGCACTGCAACATCAAAATTTCACATGAGTTTGAAAGTAGCTTGCAACATCACATAGATGACAACCAAAAGCCAGAGCCAATTTCAAAGATGCTCTATAAGGTATTGCAGTAGTAATTGCTTGCAATGCAAAAGTCAAATCCAGAGCCAATTTCAAAGATTCTCTACAAGGCATTACACATAAACTGCTTGCAATGTTGGTATCAGAACTAAAGAAGATGCTATCACATCAAACCCAAAGATGATCCACAAGGAATGACACCTAGACATCAATGATCCACAAGGCACATCACAAAACTTCCCATAATATTGGTAGGAGAGTGGTGAAGTGTTATTACTTCAATCCAAAGATAGCTTCAGAGTCTACCCTATCCCCCAATTGTAATAAAAAAGTTGTTCCAAATGTTGTTGATGAAGTTCAACCTTTAACAAGTGTAGTGTGAAGGAACCGTTCATGTAGAGTGGCTGAATAAATTTCTTGTGATGTTATATGACAAATGGAATTTTTTTCACACATAAGGAATATACATGAATCATGCTTTGTTTAGACAATGCTCTATTAGTCTAGGGTTATGTAGTTTTTGGTGTATGGACAGTCGGTAAGGATAAATATTTTAGAGTTTGCATATGGCATTCAAAAACCAGAGAAGCCTAATTAAATATCATTTATTTTAAAACTCATAGATGTATTTGGGTCCTATAATGAGCATTTCTTCTATATGAAGTGGTGATTGCTAGATGTGCTTTTGGCAGAATAGTTGCCAGTATTGACAGTGTTGCAGTGTAAGTGAACACAAATTATCCACTTTTTTGAATTATATATGATGGAAAAACATGTTGAGTATTAGGAAATAGATAATTTTCTATTTGTTTAACATGAATTTATTGTTATTTTATATTTCAGGTTTTTGAAGTGTAAAAAATGGTGCAAAAGTGGCGTTTATGAATTGAAGTGTCCTGCTTTCCAAATCCAGGTCGAGCGGTTATTAAATTCGTCCTTTACAATATGGCAAGAAATCATTTATTTCATGGAAAGAGAGAAGTGCCTGTAATAACAACAAACAATGAGGCATATTACATTGCCCTTTTTGAAGAGTTAAAAGAGGCAAAACAACATGATGTCAATGACATTGAAGTCTTCACCAACTTGGAGTTGATATGTAATCAGATGAAAGGCATCTATCAGGTTCGGAAGGACAGTTTAAAACCTCTTCACAAGGAAGCAATAAATTAGAGTTGTCAATTTCAACATTTTACCATCAATCGCTCTGCAGATATTGAAAAGATGTCCGTCGATATAATGTCCTGAGCATTTTTAAGCACATATGTAGATGTCAAGTATGACATATGATCACCATCCACTGCAACAAAAATCATTGATCACCATCAATATAAATCCCCATTGTGTGAATGGGTTGGTGTTATCATTTTTCTGGGGTCACATAATATATCATTTATCATTTATCATAATATATCTTGCTTTTATGGTTGAATTGGGTCACATCAAATAATATTAAGTCCTTTAAGATATACATGATAGTATCATATTAGCCCTCGGTTTATTTAATGGAGCTCACATTTATCATGAATTTGCTCATACAACTAGTCATAACTTAATTTTGATTTCTTGATTTTCTATGGTTGAACTCGTTCACATCAAATTATATTTAGTCCTTTGAGATATACATGACAATATCATATTAGCCCTTGGTTTATTTGATGCAACTCACATTTATCATGATTTTGCTTATATAGCTGGTCAGAGTTTAATTTTGATATGTTAATTTGTCAATGTGCAAAACATTTTTTTTTGGTACATTCCAAACAAAATGAAATGATACATAGTACTCCAAAATTTCTCCAAACAACTAATAAGCTTGTCTCTAGTTTGAAAGAAATTATATTCATTTGCAGAGATATATGGATGCAAATGACTCCTATATTTTACATTGAAGATATATAATACACTAATATATTGTGCCGATTGAAATAATGAATGAAAAGAATGAATATTGATCAGTTTTCAACTTGGGTTGAAAAATAAAGGTCCAACCAATGGACTAGAACTAGAAGAAAGTGATAAAAAAATTATGAAAACAAAATCCACATGTAGAATGCTGACCAAAAGGTCACAACAAAGGCTGCCAAGAGATAAGTCCATAAGAAAAGCATAGAGCAGTCTTGTTCCCCCACGTTGAATAATTGTGCTATTGTCCCTGCATCCACATAAAACTGAATTCCCTCAGCTCCAAACAAAACACATGCTTATAATATAGGAGACTCAACGATAAAGGATGCACATTGGCAAGAATACAATTGTTTGCATGAGAAAAGTCACTTGATTTGGGTGTAACTGGATAACTATTAGTTTAAATATTTTCCAATTTTTGATTATATGGTAAAATAACAATTACCATAACATCTCTCGTAAAACATAAAAAATAAATTAAAAAGAAAAGAACTGTCAGAAAAGTTGAAAGAAAAATTTGATGCTAAGTTGAAAAGTAAATTTATTTGAATTGTATGTCCTGCTGAGATGTGAACCGTGACACTAACCAATACTCATAGCAGGTGGGACTGTGTACTGGATCATTAGTACATAGTGATACAATGATCTGCTGGCAATAACCTAAGATGGGATGCTCCTTTAACTGCAAATATTCCAATCACTTGAAGTAATGCAAACTTCACATAGATAATCAATACAATAATCATAGGTCTTAGCAATGAAGAGCTCAAACCTACAAAAGCAGCCATAAATCAGATTATACACCATTTTAAAACAAAGAGTAGTAAAGCGTATTTGCTGCAACACTTTAACAAAATTAAGAGCCTTCATCTAGAGTCTAGAATGTAAACACCAATGCCAGATGACTACTATAAAACATCTCCAAGACAAATGTTAGAGTACCTTTGATTAGATGTCCTCCCATTAATAGGATGATGCCTAGAATGGCTCCATCTCTGCACCAAATATACAAAGATAACTAGAATTTTAGTTACATGTAGATTCCTAATTCTGGCATTTCACATTTGTTCCCATCAACTAACTATCAATAAATACTCAAATGGTCAGAGAGGTATTGAAGAAAAGTTCTATAGGAACTGAGAAAAAGGAAAGTAAAGCAATACTTGTTGGTTGTCATTTTTGGAGTGGAGTGCACTCTTTGCATGAGCTATCAAATTTAGCACTATAATGTAAACTTACTACAATAATCAAACACTCAAATTGGAATCCTAAATATTGACCATAGACATGCATACCCCAGTAATGAAATGAAGTCTTGGAGCACTCAAAGAGGAGTAGATGCACCCACAATTCAAGCCTTTGTTGGTGAGATTGCTCCAACAATAAATCCAACAATCTACAATAACCAATGGAGTATCAGAGTTGAAGACAAAAACACTAATAGGTACTCCATATTTCAAGTTACCATGTTTCTTTTGGAGATACATTTCCGTCTGGGGAACATTTCCACCCACGTTAAAAGAAAAATTCTTGAACCTCAGTAATTCTGACATATACAAAGATCCTCATGTCTTTCATAAACACCTCTCTCTGTGCCTGGCCCGTGGCTAAGCACCTCTGTGTGTTATGTATTTGGTTCCATCCTTAGTGAATCAAACCACACACTCCTTGCACTAGGAAGCCAAGCCCTCCGGGACCTTCCATTCCATCATTTATCATTTATCACCCAAAGATAGCTGCAGAGTCGACCCTAGATTGGTGGAGTGCTATTACTCTACCCTTTGTCTCCAATATATATACCAAGGGTACCTAGTCTCAGGGCCATCATAGCTTGTCTTGTATTGTATTTATTGTAAAATGAGTTTCTACCCTCGAAGTGGATTGTATGCATTGACTTCTTATAAGATGAGGCCTGGTGCAGTTCCTAGGTGACTTTGGCAGACTAGATTTTGGCATCTAAGTCAAAGAAACCCTAGCAGGGCCTTGGTTCACTGGTGCGGTTGACAATATTGAGCCATCCACCAAGCTCCATTCTTTATGTGGTCTACCCCATTCTAATGACATGCCAAAAGGAATGAGAACAGGTGCCTTCCTTTTCAATTTTAATGTATTTCGTTTCAATTAGTAATGCATAAATAAAACCCAGACAACAGACAAAGTAGAAAGATTGAAGATTTCTGGTATTAGGTCTAAACTGTTTGAGAGCAAGTGAAAGTTATGACTTCCAAAGAAACTTTTAATGGAGTCCAAAAGCTAGGAATTAAGTTGAGAGAGGAGTATCTGCCAATCAACACTTGGGGCATTGATTATTTCTTGATTGAACTAGGGGGGAGTAATAGTGTCCTCGTGATACAGTCACCTCATGGGCTCCAAATACCTCCACACCTCACATATGCAGATAGCATATCCCTAGTGACTTTGTTGCGCTTTGGTTTATATGATGCTGCCTTGAGTCAGTGGGATGGTAAAATCAAGGTAATCTCATCGATGGGCAAACAAAGTAGTGGTAAGTCATACTTACTAAACCATCTATCTGGTTCCCTCCTTGATGTAGTCAGAGGGAGATGCACTGATGGAGTCTGGATCACAGTTCGGATGGAACCAAAGTGCCTTTATGTATTTATGGACTTTGAGGGATTAGGGAGCTTTGAGAGAACAGAGCAAGAAGATATGTTACTGTCAGTCCTAAATGCTGCGTTTAGTAATTTGACAACATTCAACAAAAAGGTGTGCTTTAACTATTTTATTAGTTTGGTTTTGTTGTTTTGATTTCCTCATATTTCAATCAGCTCGCCTTAACTTTTATATTAATGTAGCTGCTCAAAGATTTATTAACACTTGTGAGACATGTTTTCTTAATCAGGATTTTCATCTTGACAAAGAGACATAAGCTATCTTTCAACGTTTCCAAAGTGGGGTCAACTTGGTGAAGAATGATGAAAATTTGTTCCAGGGATTATTCTACATAGCAATCAAGGATGTTGATGTCTCTGATGTGGAGGATTTAAAAGATGAATTTTGGGTAAAACTTCTACAAATTTGTAAACGATCTCGTGAAAACTTTCTGACGAAGATGTATGGAGGAATGGTTGAACTTGTTGCAATGCCTCCTTTCACTCAACAAAAATATCATCAAGAAAGCCTATTTGATATTGCTTTGACTATAGAAGAAGAGTTGGGACATAGTTATGAGAGTGGCCGTGCCTTCTTAAGGGATTTGAAGCTTGTTATTTCCCAGATAGCAGCAAAGGATTGGACACCTGTAGATTTGAAAAGGGTTGCTATGAAGGTGGATATCCTTCACAGGAACTTGATTTCTGCTATTAAGGCAGGATGCCTCTCTGTGCCAGGTGCTAACAAAATGCTTAGGAATTTTGACTTAGAGGAAGAGGTAAGTGACGCTCCAATAGTAATTGGGGATCTCCTCATAGATTTGCAGGACACTGGCTTGGAGCTTGCAGCTTTGGATGAATCTACGTCAAATGGAAAAATTTTGTATCGTCTCAGATCGAAACTAGAATGTGTCTTGGAAAGGAGAGGCAAAAATGGTGATTTTTGGCACTCTAAATTTCTCGATTTCTTAGTGGCATTTTCTGATAGACGGCATGATCGTGTTGAAAAGTGGCTTCACTGCAACACTGTAGAATTTTCTGCGAATGCTAATGTACAAAAGTTGCAACTGGAGGCAATTTTATCACTTGCAGAACTGAAACAGGGACTCTCTGTATGCATTTGTAAATGTTCTATATGTTTTTGGCTATGTGTTCTAGAGAAGGGCCATTACTTTGATCACTCTTGTATGGGTAACCATTGTTGCGATGAAAAGTGCACATATTGCTCTCTTGAATCACACCAAGGAAATGAAGTGGAGGAATGCCAAAATTTGGCAGGTCATGATGGGAGTCATGATTGCAAAAAGAAAATCATACATGTATGAAGCTCTATTATTTATTTGATAAATCAAAAATTTTGTTACTTGAAGGTTGGCCATGAAGGTTTTCATAAGTGTAATTCACCTCAACACATGTGTAAGAAGATTTGTTCTCTTCCAAGTTGCAAAAATCCTTGTGTGATAGAAATCGAGTGCGAGGATCATCAAAAACATGCTTGTCATGAGAGATATTGTCCTAAAAATTGCATCATGGAGGGGTGTCTTAGAAATTGTGGTCACAAAGATCACTTCCATGAATTGACAAGTGAAGAACATCTCTGTGGTAACGAGCATGCTTGTCGTAAGAAATGTGAAGCGGATGGCATTTGTGAGATTTTCACTGAACTTGTGCGACAGACACACTCATTTAGAGGCAGAAGAGGTTCCTTTGATTATGAACATGTGTCTGAACAAAATGGTCTGCGGAAGGATTGTTGCATTTCCATTCCACCTTTTCAAATATACCATGATGGTGAGCATCTCCACAAACTAAATCTAGGTGCAGTGCATCATTGTAAGGTGAGATGTCAAGCTTGTGGATATTTTTGTCAAAGACCCATAAATCATTCTGGTTTACATCATACGGTGCATGGGAACATGAGGAATGTCTTTTTTGCTTCAGAACATGAAGAATTTGATATTCAGGGTAGGAAATATACTTGGGGGGAATTTGGTGTGGCAGAGATGTGTAACATGCATTGTAAAACTCAAGGTCGGGGCCACATTCATTTGATTCACTGTCCTATGCATGATAATTGCACAAGTTGTATTTATGATGGCTCTCGGCATGAAACAAGAAAATATGGCCTTGATGAAGATGTGCCAAAAGACGAACTTACCCATGAGACTTATTGGAAGGAAACGCGGTTTGAAGATACTTGTAATGATGACAAAAAAACATAGTTTGTTCTCCATGTAATCATCTTTGTAGGTCTAAGGAGCATAATGAAATTGCTGGCAGTTCCTCCAGGTCTTACTGCAGAGAGAAATTATGGCATGCTCCAGTGAAAAGAACTGCCTCGTTGGAATCCTCTGTTGGCCACATAACTACGGATGGTCATGATTTTGTATGTAACCATTCAAAGAACATACCGCATCATGTGGTTTTTGTTATTGACAAGTCTCTTTCAATGTCCAGTCGTGACATAAAACCAAACATGGCCAAATTTATGCGCCGACACAATTGTAGGTTGGGTTGTGTGTATGAGGCTATTGTTCGATTCATTGCTACTCGGTGAAGAACTACTCATGATGATTCTCTGTCTGTGGTTCTATTTGACAAGATAGTAATTCTTGCTCTAGAAATGCAAGAGATGAAGGGAGGAGGATGGTAAGTGAGCTACAGGGGCCGCCTCGAGTTGGTTGGGGGAGCAGCCCGCGGTTTCCAAATTTTTCCAATTTGAATTGGAAATTGCATTAACTCTCCGCGCTTCCAATTCTGTCAAGAAATTAATGCAGAGCACTGGACGGAAGGTGGCGGAGCTATGGGAGGGTGGCAGAGAGCGAAGGGATTGCCGACAGCCAAAGCCGGACGTTTTTCCGGACGGCGACGGAAATCGGGCGATTCCTCCACCTAAGTAGACTACTCCTTTTGCTTGTGCTGAGGAGAATGTCCGATTGGGAAGGTCAGTGGGACCAAGAGGACGTGACATATATATGGTGCGTCACATTAGATACTTAGGGCTTCCCAATGACCCCTGCAGTATGTTAGCCTTTGAACGGCCTTTTACGGGGATGAAGATAAGATTAAATTCAACGAAAAGACAAATTCCGCAAATGGATAAGTATCACCGACCATTATCCAGGCAATAAACAAACAGAAGCAATCCACTAGCCATACTGGAAACCACTTCATTAACGCCCTGGACTTTCCCAACATTTCTGGGGAAGCACATGCACCTACAAATTGCACAAAAATCAAAATCCCCTTATCTTACTAATTATTTAAATCTCACAGACTCCAGATTCAAAAAAAGGAAGAATATAGCAGAGTTAAATTTTGATTATAAAAATTCTTAATCAAACTTACATCACTACGCACCAATGCAAGGTGTGGCAGTGTGATTAGCAAGATCGAGGTTGACTTCCATCCCATTGTTTCCAGTTGCCATATCCAAGCAGAAGCAGAAGCACATTTTTTTGTTAGTAGCGCGCACCATTTTTGTATGAACATGCATGAAAGATCTCTCCAATAAAGTTTTCCTTTCCAGTGATATCAAGAATTATAGTGATGTATTCTCTCTAGTGGCAACTATCAACAAACAAAAACTATACTCGACTTTAGGTGCACCCAACCCTTTTTGGTAACCGATCTTAACATGCATGAAAGATCTCTCCAATAAAGTTTTCCTTTCCAGTGATATCAAGAATTATAGTGATGTATTCTCTCTAGTGGCAACTATCAACAAACGAAAACTATACTCGACTTTAGGTGCACCCAACCCTTTTTGGTAACCGATCTTAACAGTACTAACTCTCCAAAACCCACAGGTGTCATCATATTTAGCAGACTGAACACACACGTTGAAGTTGGGAAAGGCTCAATAAATTTCTTCTTAGACAGATATGTTAGGAATTCATCGGGGTATGTCATCCTTGGCAGATCGTAGAAGTGCTTGGGAAGGTGGAGCTTAATTCGGCTGAGATAAAATTTCACAAACATTGGAATCGGTGAGTGGCGCTCACACAGAGACACCTACATTCAGTTTGCTCATTTTTCAAGTAGGATTCAATTACATTTATAAAAATATAACAATTTAACCAAACTCCCAGAAAATAGGATCCGAAAATCTAATTATGATAAACGATTTTAACAATGTCCAATCATACTCTACACTTCTTCGATTTGCTCAAAGGGGATTTGCTAAAAATGGTTGAGGCTACAAGAAGAGCGGGCAGTATGAACTCAAAAATGGCTTCCACCAATATTGCTCTCATTCCAAAGAAAGATGACGCTGAGTCTTTCTCGGATTTTCGGCCGATCTCGTTATGCAATATTTCTTATAAGATCGTTGCAAAAATAATTGCAGAAAGGATAAAAGTCTATCAATCAGAGCATATTTCTTCAGAACATCATGCTTTTTTAAGTGGAAGGAACATTCAGGATGCAGTGGCAAGTACACAGGAAGGTCTTTATTCTATTCAGAAAGAGAAGCGGGATGCAACAATTCTTAAGATTGATCTCCAGAAGGCATACGATTGCCTTGACTGGGGTTTTCTCAGGTGCCTTTTGGTTAAGATTGGTATAAACTCTGGTATGACAAATTGGATTATGGCGTGCGTCGAGCTGGTGAATTTCTCGGTGATTATAAATGGAATCCCTTCCCCTTTTTTTGCTGTATCCAGAGGGCTTCGTCAAGGATGCCCTTTATCACCGCTGTTATTCATTCTGGTAATGAATACCCTTAGTCTCCACATTAATAAAGCTGTTGAAGAAGCCATAATTAGTCCTCTTAAGCTTTGCAGAAGTATTTCGATATCTCATAACCTGTTTTTTGACAATATCATTATTTTTGGAATGCTATGCAAAGTAACTTGGTCCTACTATTTTGACATCTTGGTGAAGTTTCAAAAAGCTACGGGTCTCAATATCAATTTGGATAAGTCTGCTTTTTTCCACAATGACTTGGACTTGGTATTGATTACCTGGTTGTCAGGGAAGTTTGGAATCAAAGCCCTTCCTATTGCTGGTGGGCTGAAGTACTTGGGTTTTCAGCTGAAAGCCATGGGGTACAAAATGGCGGACTGGGGATGGATTCTAGATAAGTTTCATAAGAGGATATCTGGTTGGCAGTTTAGATTTATTTCCCTTGGAGGTAGGGTGATCCTTGCACAGGTGGTTTTAAATCAGATGATGGTATATTGGGCTCATTTATTCTCCTTCCCGGTCAGCATTATTTGGGCAATGAACAAATTGACAGCCAATTTTATTTGGGGAGACCGAGAGGGGAGGAAAAAATACCATTTGTCTTCTTTTTCCAACATTTCCAAGCCTAAGAGCCTAGGTGGATGGGGGCTCTTGGACCTGAGGTCCTTCGGCAAGGCATTACTTTGTAATTCGCTGTGGAAAGGCGTTTTTGGGAAAGGCCCGTGGAGTAATATTATCCGGGTAAAGTATTTAAAAAGGAAGAGCCTGGCATATTGGCTCAGAAGAAAGCATCTAGGGTCATCTGGGGTCTCTCCGGTCTGGTGTAGCATGCGGAAGATTGGAAATTTTTTTCTTGAAAATCTTGTTTGGCAATTTCAAACAGGTGAAAGTCTTCTTATTGGAATAGACTATTTCATGAGTGGTTCGGAAAAAATCGAAATTCAAGAGCCATTGCTATACTTTTTCCACATGATAGGCATTTTTTTTGGGGAAGTCTTATTGCTGAATGGAATGGCCCTTTCCCCATCTGGAAGGATGTTGATCATATGTGCATGGCAGTGCACATCGCCTCTTTGTGGAATTTCATTAAAATCCGCCTCAGGAACTATGGTATCTTTTGTTCTAGGGAGCATGATGTTTTAATCTGGAAGAGTTCAAAGACATTGTATGAGGTCCAAGTAAAGGGTGTTTATAAAGATTTGATTGGCATGTTTCCTTCTTGGCTCGAGCCATCTTTCCCAGTCATTTTATGGAAAACGGGTTGTCCTTTAAAAATGTCCCTGTTTGCGTGGTTGGCTTTCCACAACAGGAACCTCTCTTGGGATAATTTGAGGAGGCGTGGGTGGCAGGGTCCGGGTGTATGTTTTCTTTGCTGGGCTGAGGAAGAATCCAACTTCCATCTTTTCTTTGCATGCAAAATGACACAGCCGCTGTGGCAGAGTCTGGAATACAGCCACGATATCCAGCATCCTTCGCATTCCTCGGTGGGTGAGGCTTTCTTCTGGTGCTGCTCATAGAAGAAGGCCTAGAGAGCAATCTTTATTATTACGATTTGGTGCATTTGGCTTTGGCGCAACAAAGTTGTTTTAGATGGGAGAGCCTCTTAGTTTCAGGAGATTTTATCTTCCATAGCTTCCATTTATGAATCAATTCCATCTCGATCTTCAAAAGCCCCTGTCTTGAATGATAGTTTGTCTCAGCTGGATTTGTTTGTCTCTCCGAGAGCTTTTTTCGATGGGGCTGAGCAGGAGCGCCTTTGTGGTTGTGGGGTTTTTATCGTGGTCAATGAAGTATGTCACTATCTTCTGTCCTGGAATGGTGGTAGGGGTTCAAATTCTAAGGCGGAAGCTATGGCCCTGGTGGGCCTTCTTCAGTTCTGTTGTTTTCTCGATCTTCTGGATGTCTCCATCTGTGGTGATTCCAAGGTCCTGGTGGATGGTATTTGCGGTAAGAACAACATCAGAAATCCGCAGCTCTCTGGTTGGATGGAGAGGATTATTTTT
The DNA here is from genome assembly GCA_000404065.3 of Pinus taeda. NCBI lineage: Eukaryota > Viridiplantae > Streptophyta > Pinopsida > Pinales > Pinaceae > Pinus > Pinus taeda. The sequence continues at coordinate 176,569 of APFE030925580.1, read as the reverse complement.
CTATGGAACATGTCTAAAGGGGTGTCTGTTCATCATATCAAGAGGGACCTAAATCTGGTTGTAGATGAACTGTCTAAAAATGGTCTCAGGATGGATCCAGGCTTGTGGCCTTTACAGGTTCTTTTTGAGGGCAGAGTCTTCTCCATTCAGGATTTCTCCCCTCTTGATTTCTGATCTTTGTTTTTTTTCTTGCTATCGTCCTTATGGCAGATTTTTGGGTTTCTTTATGGTTTTTGTGCTGCTGATCCAATGTTTGCAGGGACTGTCCATATGTGTTTTTTGGATTAGAGGCTGGTTGCAGCATGTGTAGTCAAGAATGGGCTTCGTTGGTTTTTTTCTCGCCTTCTTTGTGGCTGTGTCTTTTATTTTCATCCAGTTCAAAGTCTCTCTCTGGGCTAGTGGCTGGATAGTCTGTCCGTATGGCTTCTGATTTCGTCTATATGCTTTATGTGGTTCAATTTTGTCTTTGTTATGCTTAGTATGATCTAGACAAGATCTGGCTATGTTCAAAAGCTCTGTACATTTTGGTCTGTTTATACTTCTTATATAAATGCAATTATGCTTTTTCGACTGAATTAAAAAATAAAATAAATAAATAAATAAATAAATAAAAATAAAAAAATAAATAAAAATAAAAATAAAAAATAAAAAATTGATTTCCAATCATACTCTAAATAATATTTTAATAATAATTTTTTAAATTATTTTTCTAAGTCTCTCTTAATGGAGAAATTTATTCGAAATCATATCTTTCTTTCCTTTTAGTGTTAGATGATGATGATATGATATGTCCTCGTCATGATATCGTTTTCCCTATCTTCTAATAGTAAATATCAATTTAGAGAGTGCAAGCTTATGATATGTCCTCGTCATGATATTGTTTTCCCTGAGTACTAATAGTAAGTATCAGTTTAGAGAGTGCAAGCTTGCTAAAAGCATATTTCTTATTATTGTTTTTAATATGGAGCATCTAAGCATTAAATTCTTTCCACCTTTTCCCTGATTACTAATAGTAAATATCTGTTTATTGCTAGGAGTATATTTTTTATTATTGCTTTTAATATTGAGCATTTGAGCACAAAATTCATTCCACTTTGATAGAATTTTATGTGCTTTTTATAAGTCGTGGTTATCTTTAATTCTTGTGGCGATCCTTCTGATTGCATTGTCTTGATCAACATCTAGATCTTCAACAATAACTTCCTGTATCAATTGTTTACCCCCTTCCACATGAACAATTGGCAAATGAGCAATTGTAAGCCCTTCAAGCATATAATCCCCTGGCGATCCTTTTGATTTCATTGTCTTAGTCAATATCTAGATCTTCAACAATAACTTCCTGTATCAATTGTTTAACCCCTTCCACATGAACAATTGGCAAATGAGCAATTAGAAGCTCCTCAAGCATCAAAGCTTGTGGTGCACATTGTGGATTCTAATAATCAATAAAATCACATTTTTTGTGGGAAAATTCTTCTGAATCAAGAATACCATCTAACCCAAAAATACTTCCAAATGTACACATGAAAAAGTGATCATCAAAAGGGTCATAGTCGAAGAAGTCTAAATAGACGGACCTAACCATGTCTAAAGCAAACAATGAACTTTCGAGGTCCAACCATGCTCCTACACAATTTTTACCATTGTCTTGCAACTGCTCAACAGGTTTTCAATACAATAATTTTCCCTATCAACGACTCCTCCAGATCGCAACACAACAAGTTTTGTACCTCCTCAACATGAAAAAATTGGTCCAACGACACTTATTTCACTCCCAATAGCCACATGCGTAAAAAACAAACACACTGGTCACACCTCGGGTCAGTGCCCAAAACATGCTAGAAAAATTTTACGGGGGCAGAGGAGAGGAGAGGAGTCTCACTCAGAAGTCGGTTGTGACAAGGTAAGTCTTATGAGAATTCAGTTGTGTCGACGTAAGTCTTATGTTGTGGCATGGAAATCACAACTACACAGAGGCTTAATAAAACACAGAAAATAACTTACGCGAAAACAGAGTAAAAGCAAAAGGGTTGCAGTAAATTTACTCATGAATGTTTAAGACCACATCGCAACATAACATACACTTGATTATAGTATAAAACATAGGAAAATACATTTGTGTGATAAATGGAGGGTGCAACTCTAAGTGAATTATAAAATACTTACTACGATTTACACATTACTAGGCTTGTGTAGTAAATGTTAAAACTCTGTAAAAATGGTTTTTACGCGCACACCAATATTTCCTCCACGATTTTCTCCTCACTACCTCAGAGACTCTCGCTCTCTAACTTGCCCAACATTACAAATGACTTTTACATCCACATTTATCTCAACATACAAATTTGACATTAATACATGACACAAAAAATAATTAATACACAACATGGTTGATTTTACATAGTAATTGGTTTTTTGAAATTGCAAGTGTTGTGGAGTGTGGGCAACAATTGTGGAGTGAATGCAACCGTGCAATAATTCACTGGGCAAGCATGGTGTTTGTCAGTGTGTTTAAGACAGTGGTTGGGATTATTATTTCCAAGACTCCCCCTTAATCACAACTGCCGCCATTAACAATTCCCAAATAGTCTCTTAGACAAAACTTTCATGTGCTAATGGCTTTGTGAAAATATCAGCAATTGTTCTTGTGACCTGTAGTGTCGCAACACAATCTCATCATTGTTAATCAACTCTATGATAAAATGATATTTAATATCAATATGCTTGGTCCTCTTGTGAAAAACAAAATTCTTTGATAATGCAATTGTTGATGTGTTGTCGCAAAAAATAGTTTTCATTCCCTCTTGGTCATGGTGAAGATCCCTCAACATCATTCTTATCCAAACTTTCTGACATGCTTATGCTATTGCAGCGACATATTCAGCTTCTGTTGTTGACAATGAAACTATTGATTTCTTCTTGGATGCCCATGAAATGGCTCAGGAACCCAAATGAAAAACATATCCCGACGTGCTCATTTTATCATCGACACTTCCTGCCCAATCACTGTCAGTGTAACCAGCCAGCCTGAAATCACTTGTTGCAGTGTACAAAATGCCATACTATTTTGTCCCATTTTCATACCTTAGAATCCTTTTAGTTGCTTGCCAATGTGTCTCCTTGAGTGTCTCCATGAACCTTGACACCAAAATCATTGGATACATTATATCCGACCTAGTGGCGGTAAAATACATCAAACTTCCTTACATACTTTTGTATAATGTTGAATTGACATTGTTGCTGCAATATTCTTTGCTCAACTTCAACCCCATTATAGTTGAAGTTGGTGCGGGCTTGTTGTTCTGCATCTTAAACCTCTCCAAAATGTTTGCTACATACTTTGCTTGAGAAATAAAAATGCCATTTTTTGTTTGCTTCACTTTTATGCCCAAAAAATATCTTAATAACCCCAAGTCAGTCATTTCAAATATATTCTTCATGACTTGTTTGAAATTAGTGATCAGGAAATCATCACTGTCCTTAAAAATCAAATCATCTACATATAAGACGACAATAAGAATCTTACCATTGCTCTCTTTAATGTAGAGGGTAGGCTCTCCATCACATTTGTCGAAATCATTTTCCAACACGTAAGCATCTATCTTGTTGTACCATGCACGCGATACTTGCTTCAGCCCATAAAGAGCTTTCTTCAATCGATACACTTTGTCTTCTTGGCCTTATACCTCATAACCAGGTGGTTGCACAACATACACTTCCTCTTTCAACACTCCATTCAAGAACGCTGATTTTACGTCCATTTGATACACTTTCCATTTATGTTGCGCAACGATCACCACAACTATATGCACTATCTCCATCCTCGCAACTAGTGCAAACATCTCAACATAATCTCTTCCATGCTGCTACTTGTATCCTTTGACAACTAGCCTTGCTTTGTGCCTTTCAATATTACCTTCAACATTGCTCTTGGTCTTATAGACCCACTTCACTCTAATGACTTTTTTTCCTTGCGGAAAGTCCACTAATTCCCATGTGTCATTGTTTTCTATTGCTTCTATTTCTTCCTCCATTGTTGTAGCCCGTTTTTCTTCTTTAACTACATCTTCAAAGTGGATTGGGTCATCTACATGACAAAACAAAGAAAATAATGAATTCAAACCAATGCTACTATCAACTTCATCTTACTCATAGATCTCATTTAAATTTCTGAATATTGGTCTTCTTGTGCTCGATGAAGATGAGCTTGACATGTCACTTGGTGTTATGCTTTGTGGCATGCTTGGAGAAGCACATGCTTGACTGTGCGATGTTGTCCTATTATTTGTTGATGGTGTTGCTTGTTGTGTGCTTTGTTGCATTTGAATAGGAGTAGAGGGAGTCACTGTTGAAGAATTGTTTGTTGATGTCAATTCCTCTTTGTCCTCATGTGGTATATATGATTTCACATTAAATATCTTCTCTAAAAGTCCATCCCATGCTTCCTCTTCTATGAGATACAAATCTCTGCTGATTATGACCTTCTTGGTTTATGGATTGTAGAGCTTGTATGCTTTGCATTCATCACTATATCCAACAAATATACATTTCTATCCCTTGCTGTCCAACTTCTTCCTCAACTCATCCGGGACATGTGCATATGCCACACAACCAAAGACTCTCATGTGAGTGACACTATGCTTTCTTTCACTCCATGCATCTTCAAGAACCAAGTTCTAGACACTTTTGGTTGGACATCTATTCAAGATATATGTTGCAAAAGTGACAGCTTCAGCCCAATAATCATTTGGCAAATGCTTTGCTTTCAACATACTCCTTGTCATCTCCATAATGGTCCTATTCTTTCTTTTTGCCACACCATTTTGTTGAGGTGTATATCTTGTTGTAAATTTCTTGTGAATTCGATGCTCCCTACAAAATCGAAGGAAATCATTTGAGATGTATTCACCACCTCTATTTGTCCTGAGGACTTTGATGTAGTGTCCACTTTGGTTCTCAACAAGAGCCTTTTATTGACGAAAGCGCTCAAACACTTCACTTTTTTGTTTTAGGAGATAGACCCACATCTTCCTTGTGTAGTCATATATGAAGGTCAATAGATGGTGGCTGCCACAAATTGATGGTGTTTGCATGGGCCCACATAAATTTGAGTGGACAATCTCCAAAGGTGCCTTTGCCCTTATTGACTTTCCTGTTGGAAATGTCTCTCTATGTTTCTTGCCCAAGATGCATCCTTCACATAGGATGTTCAGTTTTTCTATGGGTGGTAATCCCTTCACCATTCATTTCCTATGCAGAAAATTAAAACCTCCAAAGTTGAAATGAACAAATTTCAAATGCCATAACCAATTTTCATCTTTAACTCCTGCTTGAAATTTTACTTGTGTGACAGTTGCATCTTTTCTTCCATCGTCTTGTGAGTTCATTGATAGTTGTGCTTATGCACCATCATCCTTCAAATTTGATCTTATCTTTAGGGGAAGCATTCTATTGTTTGTCATCTAAACCTTTGTAATTAGTTGTCTGCTTGGAGGCCTGTCCAAAAATTTTCACTCATCATTTTTGAAGAAGATGTTGTAGTCCTTTTGCATGAGTTGTCCAATGCTTATGAGGTTATGCTTTAGACCAAGGACAAAGTAAACATATGAGATGTAATTCTTCCCCCCCTTGTTTTTTAGGATATTAACTCTTCCTTTTCCCATAACAGAGACTTTTCTATTAGTCACTAATGTCACTTCAGATTTCACACTTTCATCTAGATTGGAAAACATTTATATGTTCCCTGAAATGTGGTTCCTACACCCTGAATCTAGATACCATATATCACTTTGTTTTTCTTGTGCTACATTACAAGCTAAATAATTCTATCATGGTTTTAATTTAATTTTTTGAAATTTAAACTTGGTTTGTTACTAATGTCATATTGCTTCTTTCTACATTCATTTGCATAATGACCATACTTCTTACAGTAATGAAATTGAACTTAAGATTTATCATACCTCTAAGCTTGTGCTTTATTTTGGCTTGGGCCTTGACTTGGATTTTGATTGCTTCCCCTTCCACTTAAGCTTGAATGGTTGCTTCTTCCACCTCTGTGTGGGCTTCTTCCTCTTCCTCTGGTATATGATCTCGCTTTGCCTCGACCTTGACCAAAGGAAACTTGTGTGTCTTGAAGGCATGCTCCACTGAGGAGCTTGTTGCTCTATTCAGTCTATGTTCATGAGAAATCAATGATGCATGAAGCTCATCCACTAAGAATTGTGAGAGATCCTTTGTCTCTTTTATAGCCACAATAATGGCATCAAACCTTGCAGGCAAACTTCTCAAAACTTTCTCAACTATTCTCCTTTCTTCAAGTGTCTCACCATGAGACCTAATTTGAGTAACCAACCCAATTACATGTGTAAAAAATGAGTCTCCATTCTCAGACTCTTTCATAGAAAGTGTTTCAAAGTCTCTTCTCAACATTTGCAGCTTTGTTGTCTTGACTTTTTCCATTCCTTGGTAGGTTGTCTGGAGGGTGTCCCATGCTTGCTTGGACTCCGTTGCTGCTGCAACCATTGGGAAAATACTTTCATGAACTGCTTGGAAAATATAGAACAAGGCTTTTGAATCCTTTTTCGTGTTGTCCCTTAACAAATCCCTTTCTGCTTGAGACAAGGCATTGTATGCTGCTGCATCTGCGAGTTCTTGAAAAACATTCTCCACCAAATCCAAAATGTCTTGAGATGAAAATAGGGCCTTCATTGTAATAGCCCAATAATCATAATTTTTTCCATTAAATTGAGGTATCTGAGGATTAGTCAAGCTTTTTCTTGATGTTTCCATTTCTGAGTGAAAGAAAAAACTTTCTACCTGCTGGTAAATACAGTTCAAAAATTTGACCCTCAAAACCATTGTTAATTGCTAGTAAAAAGGCTTCTTTTTACACTAACAATATTTAACCTGCTCTGATACCATGTTAGAAAAAAAATTTGGGGGTAGAGGAAAAGAGTCTCACTTAGAATTTGGTTGCAGAAAGGTAAGTCTTATGAGAATTTAGTTGTGTCGAGGTAAGTATTATGTTGCGGCATGGAAATCACAACTACACAGAGGCTTATTAAAACAGAAGAAATAACTCACCACAAAACAGAGTAAAAGCAAAAGGGTTGCGGTAAATTTACTCATGAATCCATAATACCACATCGCAACATAACATACTCTTGATTATAATATAAAACATAGGAAAATACATTCGTGTGATAAATGGAGGTTGCAGCTCCAAGTAAAAATACAAAAGACTTACTGTGATTTACGTATCACTTGGGTTGCAGAGTAAATATCTGTAAAACTAGTTTCCACACACCCACCAATATTGCTTCCATGATTTTCTCCTCACTACATCACAAACTCTTGCTCTTTATTACAAATGACTTTTACATCCATATTTATCTCAACATACAAATTTGACATTAATACATGACGGAGAAAATAATTAATACGCAACATGGACGATTTTACATAGTAATTGGTTTCCTGAACTTGTAGGTGTTGTGGAGTGTGGGAAACATTTATGGAGTGAATGCTTGCCCATAATTATTTACCAACTTCATTAAGTGCCTTAACTTCTTTGATGCGTTGCGGAATGGTCAACATTGTACTTCTACTGTGACTTCAGTCCTTTCGCCTACAAACAAAATCGCAACCGTGCAATAGTTGACTGGGCAAGCATGGTGTTTGTCAGTGTATTTAAGACGGTGGTTGGGATTATTATTTCCAAAAAAACACACAGAAGAGGTCGACAAAATTGAAAATACAAGCGATCATACAAGAGTTCTATGCCTCATCCAATCAAGGTTTTCGCTGGCTCAACATGAGAACAAAGAATCTGAAACAGAGGTCAAGAGGGGTTATTTCTTCTAAAACTTGTTATCCAATTCTAGTCGATTCCTCTCGAACTAGCTAAACTCATAATAGCAGACATGACACTTCACACCTCCCTTTTCTTACAACTAAGCTCATTACCACAGATCTCTTATGCAATCCAGCTCCTTGGCAACTATTTGTAAATTCCAAGACATACTTGCAAGTGCAATCTGCCCCTATTTGCAGCTCTTTTCCAAAAACAGAGTGCCCCCAAATGCAATCTCTACCCACACAACAATTCCAGGCTCCACCACTACGTGATTTTCCACAATCTTCCACAAGAAATGATCTTCTGAAGCGAACAATTCAAAATATCAAAATACATAGCACTCAAGACTCCTTCCTGACGCGTAGTGATTGTTCCAACAGTTCGACACACAATGCTCACGAACTGTGCTTATTGTGGATCGAACAACACTACCTCACAACTCCAACAACTCTCGTTGTTCCTCTGACAAAAACACCAATCTCGTTGTTACGGCTTCACACCACTCTAAGGCCACTCAAACACTTCCACGGGCTTCACCAGGTGACTCGTCTAGTGCAGCTCCAACGATCGCCTTTCACATGTTCACAACAACCACGTCCTATGCTCACAATAGCATCGATATGACGAAAGACCACTTCTCGACTTTTCAAGCTCCTTCACAGGTAGTGGGTACTACAATGCCTCTCACACGCACCAATCGCTAACAACAACTCTAGAGTTAGAGAATATGTGGCTCTCGGCAGACACACAACATTCAAATCACCAAACTTGAGCTCTTCACTCTTATGCTGCCTAACTCAACATTTTCTAACACAAGTCAACTTGGCTCATACAGATCAACTCCACCCACACAAGTCAACTCTTTCAGCGACACTCCCACAATAAATGAACACCTCAAATCCTCCAGCGTGGGAACTTTCTTCTTGCCACACTCTCTTCTACAGGAAATTACACAAGTTAACAAATAATCCACGAATTTTGGCTCAATGCCACCTCACAATGAATTATATCAGTGTTCTTTCAGTCAGACTCACAGCTCAACATATCACATGCTACGCTTTGATACCAAGAGAAAATATCATAACAATGGAATCGGTGAGGCAGTGTTCACATAGAGATGTTGCCCACAGTTAGTCTGCTCATTCATCAAGTAGGATTTAATTAAATTTATATGAATACAACATAGCTTATATATTTAACCAAACTCCCAAAAAATAGGACAAAACAATCTTAAAAACCTCTGAGCACACTATAAACACTATTCTAATAATAAATTTATCTATTATTTTTCCAAGTGGTTGTAAGTCATTTGTTGCCACAAAGAAGATATGCACTTGGTGTTCTCTAGTATAGCAGAAGGTATTCCTTGTTCTTTCAGACATACCAATCCTTAAGGGTATTTCCTCACGAGAACCCTAGCCAAGCTGGACTGAGGGTCCACACTTTTGAACCCTTAGCCCTTTACAAGGGTCCAACAACCCCACACTTGCTCAACCCTTGTGTTTGGGCTCATTACAATGGAGACTAATAAACTACTTTCCAACCACATACCACTAGAATAATATCATGGAATATAAAGCTATCTACCCAAAAGCTACCATTAAGCATAAATTATAGTTCCCAAATCAAAGTTAATCCTAACAATATTGCTTTTAGAAGTGCTCCACCACTATATAATGGTTTGAACTTTCAATATGATGTTGGTCAGATGCAAAGATAAACAAACAAACTTTCTCACATACATGATTACTGAGTTGTAGCTCTTGGCTCTTCTGGTGTCATACATCTCACAATGAAGGTGAACACATGAAGATTGGTTACACTTTTGGACAAAATTTGGTGAGGAAATTTCAAAATGTTACTCTTTTATCGAATTGAATCCTTCAAAATTTATATAAGCATTGTGAATTTTTATTCAAAGTAAAAAGACAATTTGAGGAGAATTACAATGTTGTCCTAGTAATGTTTTTGCAAAAAAATGGAGTTGTATAATCTGTCAATTTTTCATTAAATGAAATTCTTGTCCTTGAAAATTTTCACAAATATTAAGAGGCATGTGTGTGTTCACGTATCATAACTTAGTATAAAATGCGTGTGTGTGCGTGTGTATGAGCATGATCTACACAAAGAGAACTAAGTTATGCACGTCAAAAATTTATTTTTTAATGCAAAATTATATTTTTAATAATTTTTCAAATTTGGAGAAGTAGTATTTCAATTGCATTTTGCTGACACATATGTTTTTCAACTATTTGAATAAATTAAAAAATGAAGAGTGTCATTTTGAAGAGAACTCATAACCAAAGATAGTGGTATTTTTTGAATTTTTTTCGTTGTATATATTTTATGTTATTGATTTCTTATTCATCCCCTTTGAAAGTGTCCAAACAAATTTGAAGCATTATGCCTTAAAAATTTAGATGAAAAATATCAAATGAATTTGAAAATGTCAAACTCATATGTCATGATCAAGTTCGCCACTTAAGGACATGTTCTACCCTAAATCCACTAGGGTAGAAAATGGTGTTACAAAGAAATCTGCAGAAGGGGTGCTAAAGTTGTTATTTTTAGGACCTCAACAGCTCGATTGAGTAACTAAAATGCTCAATCGAGTGTTTGTGTTACAAATTCAAACATCTCGATTGAGGATTTAACGAATCTTCGATTGAGACATTAATGTGGTTAACTAGTGACTCGATCAAGCTATAAGCTCAATCGAGCCTTTGAAAAATAATAACCCTCCAACTACGCACCAAATTTATTTATGGCATTGATGTAAAAATATACGGACTAGGAGCTCGATCTAGCTCCTGCTACTACCCCCCAAAAATAGGAGAGAAAACAAATTTGAATGTGCATGCATGGAAAAATAACAATGAGCGTTCAATCATAGAAAATTAACAGAATGCAGAAATTACACAAGAATTCAAAATACACATGGGAAATTGGATATTTCAATCTCGAAAAGGAGAGAAAGTTCCAAGCACACACGAAGTGAAAGAGAAAGCTAAATAAAGGATGAGAAAAAAATGACAAACAATGAGAGAACAATAAGATTATTTAGTTCAACAAATTGACGCAAATAAAGATAATTCAAGTTGTCTCACTTAGCTAAATAAAGGATGAGAAAAAAACGACAAACAATGAGAGAAAATTAAGATTATGAAATTCAACAAATTCATGCAAATAAAGGTAATTCAAGTTGTCTCACTTCTCATATTACCCGGTCCATATTGTATGCATTAGGAAATATGATTGCGAACAAGAAAAAAATGGACAATGAAACAATAGAATTAAGATAAAATAAGCATTGAAAGTAATACGATGTAGTTAAAATTTTAGATGTAACAACAACTAAAGAATAATCACTTTGTGTGATTAATGATTCATTGGAATTTTCTGAAACCACTTGAATTCATGCAAACTATGAACTACCTTAGAATTGTAATGGTTTAGGATAAATCACAAAAACTAAGGATGTGATTTAACCAAAGAAAGTTGTTACATTTCCATATATTATTTACATGAACTACAATTCGTGGAAATTTATTTACAATAGGGATTAGAAAAAATAGTTGTCACAACTAGGTGCTCCAAAATCCATAAGCATTAGTTTGACTAAAGCTTGATATCCTTATAAGAGTTGAAAAGAGATAAAATGTGTCAAAATCTAGAAAGAGCAAAATTATCCCTCGTTCCAATGTGCATGTTGAGAAGACATTCTTTGTTAAACATATAACAACATTAAATTTTCGTGACATATTCCATCATCATAAATAACATTTAATGGTTCCTTGAATCCTAAATGACGATCCCTACCTTTGAAAATCTCACAAATTTCTTCTTTCAATTCTCTCATGAAGGCTATGAGAGTTTTTAAAAGAGAACATGTTTTTTAAAAACATACAAAACATAGTGTAGATATTTGCTTGCACAAAAATAAGTGTATTATTGCATATCACTATAATGCTTCACAAAAGGCTTCATGTGATTAATCAATAAATTAAATCCATATATTATAAATTCAAAATAAATAAATTAGCATACACGTATTGATGATATGCTAAATGTTTGCAATGTTTATCTTCGTAGATTGTTGCAATCTAATGTCGATTTTCATCTAGTTATTTCTTAACATGTAATCATGAAATATATTGCAAAGCATGGTTCAAAAGTAAAAAAGAGGAATGTTATTTTAAACTTTGTCAAGATTTGATGAAAATAATTGAAAACATAAAAGACATTGGATATCCTTCTTTGCACGTACATGACAAATGTTCCTTGTAGAAACATATAGTTTTTTAAATCCTCTTACCCCTCATTGTGCCTTACTTGATTGTTATGCTAAAAATTCCATCTACATTCTCCCCAAAAAAACACTCAAATCACTTGTGCCCCTCTTCACCACAAATGATAACAATATAGATCCATTTTTTATAAGACCTTGAAGCATCTTTTGTGTTCTCTAAATTCACTAAAACCTTTATCTCTTGATTTCTTTTTGTTTCCTTATCAATAGTTTCAATGGTCTTCTCATACCTCTCATCCCACATTTCTTCCATGTTTTGCTTCGAATTGCGAAATTCTCCATAGTTATGATAAGTTCTCCATTTAATAAATCTCTTATTACCATTGTTTTATGGTAATTTTAGTCACATGTTTTAAAATCCTAAATGATATGGTGCTTCTAATGAAGAAAACAATTTCCAACTAATTTGATCTTGTAACCTTAAGCTTTCAAATATTAACATACTTAAAAACTAGTTGAATAGGTTCCTTCTTGTATGGAGTGTGTATTTATATATTTTATGGCTTTTAGTCACAAGTATATTGTATAATTAAATTTTATAAATTTATAGATATATATTTTCTCTCTCTCATGAAATAAACTTGGCCCTTGAATTTGGTAATCAATAGCTTGATTTATCAAGAATCTCCCATTCTCTCAAATTCTAAATATTCTCAATATAATTAAGCCAGTAATAATTACCTCTGAAATACGTATTTAGAATTCCTATATAATAATTTAAACTTTAATCTCTATTAGTCTTTAGTTTAACAACCCTATAAATTATTGTACAATATCTTCTTCATCAACTTTTCTAGATCTTCATCCTCTTCTCAATTTCAACCCACTCTCTTTTTCTTCTTTAGTAAAATCTCTAATTCTTCTAATTTTATTCCTAACACATTCTTTCTTAATCACTTAAATATATTTCATTCTCTTCTCACAATCCCTTTTACTTCACATTGGATTTTAATTGATATTTTTGGTGAATGAGATATATGAAAAAATATATAATACCATCCTTGTTACAATAGGGATCACTTTTGGTTTGGGATTTATATAGTCTTTTGAAGAAATGAATTTTTTTTGCTAGGAAGAATTAATTTTGAAAAAGGTCAAATGCTTCACTTGTTAAATGTGACTTATTATGAAGCCAGACAAAGCTTCAAAACTAAATTCAATAGTAAAATTTTGGGGTTATATCTAACAATAGATCACCTTTAACATTGCACCCTTCCATCCTATGCCCAAATGGTTAAGTTTTTTCATTTCTTAAACATGTGTTTGGGGGAGAGTGAATAGAGATTATTTCTTGTGGGTCTAGATTACTTATGAAATAGGTATATCGAATTTGCAAATATTTTACAAATTTCATACCTTCAACTAGTTTGCAAATTTATTACCCTTTACATGGGGGTTCTTCTATTGGGAGTTCTCAATTTTGGCGTCCCTTGAAGTTAATTCATGATTTATGCATAAGAAACATATTTGAGTTATTGCAATGGCTTGGTCTGGTGAAATTTATTTGTTCATATTCTTAATCTACAATGGTTTCATGTGACTTCAATTTGTTTCAGGCATCAAGATGTATAAGTTGAGTAAATATTAAGAAAATGAATATTAATTTAGGTAAGTATATATACATTTGAATGGTTGTTTTGGAATATTTAATTAAATCAAGTTACACAACTTAATTCATTTGGTAATGGAAATAAAATGTTTCCCAAAGCACTAATTTTCCATCTCCCTATATGCTCACACATAGCTTAATTTTGTAAAGTAAGTGGCCCATTTTTTACACATTTTCTTTTTCAAGGAACAAACATCACATAGTGTAACTAGTGGAATTGTATTAAAGTATAATTGTGTTGAGAATTCAATAGGGCAATGAATATGTTAATTCTATTCAACTTGATAACTGTTTGTGTTATATTTTTACTTATTAGCTTTGATACTAATTATTATAGTGTGAGAAACATCAAACAACTACCAAAACAATAAGAATAGTGACACGGTGTATAGGTTGAAAGTTAGGGCCAAAACCCCCCTCTTGAGGGGAAAACCCTTAAATCTCTTCTCTTCTTATATATATTTCAATTGAAGAATACCAAGACCTTATGAATTAGACCAATACCCTCCAAGATCAATATCAACCACTTGAGATAAATGTCCAAACCTTGTACAGCCAAACCCAGTTAAATCTCTTCCAATTGCACCAACTTGGCCTCCTGCTACAAGAACTTTGACCTCCTACTGCAAATATGAAATTTTGACTTCCTTGCAACTATTGTTTCCAGACATTGGAACTTCTATCTTATTCCTAGAGCCTTCTTTTGTCCTTCGCTTGCCTTTCCTTGTGACTTAGGGCTTGGGAGATACCCTTAGTAGCCTCCGCTTGCATTTTGACCTTCCTTCCCTCCAAGAGAAAACTAGATGATACCCTTGCATAGAAATCCTAGCTTTCTCTAGCACGTGAGAGCGAGAGAGAATAAGCCCAAAGCACTTCATCCTTCTTTGTCCTTCTTTTCGTCCTCTTCTTCGTCCTCTTCTTTGCATAGAATGAGCAATGAGTGAGTGTCTCTTTGGAGGACGACTTTCTCTCCTTATATAGGCTTCTTCAAGTGGTAGACGTGGCTCTTCAATTAGGCTGACTTGATAGATTCTAGGCCAACTTGATCTTGGAGGGTATTCCGACACTTTAAAGACAAAAATATTTTTTATTTACAAGTTACAATGTGCCCAGTGGGGTCTTCAATATATGGCATTGACTCTGTTGACTTCTTGATCTAGGCCAAGCCTTAAAAGCACTCAATGAGTGCTTAACCTATAAAATAAAAGAACTTGATCATTAAACCCATGCTCCAATAATAATAATTTCTTCTCATTTTATAATTTACAAAAGATACATTTCACACTTATGAATACCAAACCTATTTACACATTTTTCAACACTCCCACTTAACTAGGGAGGTATTCATAAGTGGTACATGGTCATTCTCAATCTGAAGAGATCTCATAAAAAGAGTCGGATTGGTAAGCCATCTGTCTAGCATCATGTTAAACAACATTGTCACATAACAATGCCTTGACTAACAAGTCTATCTCTCCAGAATATTAGAGCACAATATTGGGGAGACCAATGATTTATAGACACAATCATCTTTGCCTCTCAAGGTACATACTCCACCTGAGTGTTCACCAAGTATGACCTTATTTGAACTATTATTTTCTTGCATAACCTGTTATGCTCTTAACCTGCAAATGATACCCAAATACAGAATATGCGAAGAAAAGATACCCAGAACATAGAATATGTGAAGCAAAGATACCTAGAACACATAATAGAAATGATTTTATTATTCAGAGAGTAATGTTCACTTGCCTCTTCGAGGGGTCAACCTCCAATAGAGCAGAGATCGATTACAAAATAAGACACGATGCTCCTCACAGGGAGTCTCTATCCTTTATATATGACTCATACATGCAATACCACGGCCAATACCGTGTATTATTAATACCATCTATCTAATACTACGACCCATTGCAACTAACTGTGGTTCCGTTATAAATTGCGGATTAACCACTTACAATTATTAATATGGGCTTTATTGACTCTTGACTATGACGTGGTCCCATTACATAGATAAGGGGGTTAGGGTGGGACCCTAACATGCCCACCCCCTTACGACTAGCCTTGTCCTCAAGGCTGAAGCTGTGGAAACTGCTGTAGAATAGTGGCTGGCTCCCAAGTTGCATCTTCTGGAGAGGTGTCTTTCCATTTGACTAGGACTTCCTTAATCATGCGGCCGCGCAGTTGCTTGACTCGTGTGTCGAGGACCTGTTTTGGTTGAAGCTAGATGGACCCTTCTTCGTCCAATTCTGGTAGACTGGTCTGAATTCTGCAATTGTTCCCAATAACTTTCTTGAGGCATGAGACATGAAAAACTGGATGGA
>APFE030925580.1:100460-154791 GCA_000404065.3 Pinus taeda | reverse complement strand
ATTACTAATACCATCTATCTAATACTACGACCCATTTGCAACTAACTGTGGTTCTGTTATTAATTGCGGATTAACCACTTACAATTATTAATATGGGCTTTATTGACTCTTGACTATGACGTTGCCCCATTACATAGATAAGGGGGGTAGGGTGGGACCCTAACATAACCAGTCCTCAAAGAATATCGGTCCATGACTACTCTTGTCTTGGATGCCCTACCACATCCTCAAAGAGTATCGAATGTTAGATGGTTACCTAATCCTCCATTATTTCTTCTCAAGTGAAGAAAAGAATGTACTGTGTCTATCTCTCCCTCTCAATTAGGGAGGATGCGTCAACCAAGCCAAGCTTGTCTCTCAAATACACAAGCTTCTTATTCGGAATATATTTTTTCAATATGTCAGTTACCTACTCATGAGTGAAGATGTATTGTAGCTGCAAAACACCATTTTGTTCTAGTTATTGAATATAGTGATACTCGTTGTTATATGCTTTATCTTTCCATGAAATATTGGGTCTTCAGACAAATGTATACAACTGGTGTTATCACAAAGTATGATTGTAGGGTTCATCGGTCCTTCCAACAGGTTGGATAACATCTTCCTCAACCAGACCGCTTATCTTCTTACTTCATAGGCTGCAACATATTCAGCCTCAACACTACTCAATGCAACTGTCTTGTTTCCTACTCATCCATGAGATCATGGAAGATCCTAAAATTAAACATCCTCCAGTAGTGCTTCTTCCATCTTGTTCATTGCCTCCATAGTCCTAATTTGTATATCCTATCAAGTGGACGTTATTTCTTCTGTCATACTTCATGAAGTAAATAATGGTTCCTCCTAGATATCTTAGAATATTATTTTATTCTATCCAATGATCATTCCATGGCTCCACTTGGAATTGACTGAGAATATTTACTACAAAACATATGTCTAGTCGAGTATTCACCATGTACATCAATGAGCCAATTAGTTGTCTATACTTGGAAGGATCCACATGGTTTGATTCAGAACTCCTTAGTCTCTTCATGTTTGTGATCATTGGAGTAGTCATAGGTTTGCAATCCATCATGTCAAACCTCTTTAACATATTGATCACGTACTTTACTTGACCCAAATAAACTTCATCATGTCCTTGCCAGACTTCTTGTCCCAAATAGTAATGCACCAAACTTGGATCCTTCATGTCAAATTATGATGTTATTTGATTCTTCCATTCTTCAATTCAACCTTCTACACCTATCAAGAGAAGATCATCTTCATACAGAAGAATGATTATAGGTTCTCCATCTACAACCTTGATATAAAGGTTCAACTTACCATAAATTTTTGTGAAGCATATTCTTTGTAGCTATGCATCCATTCTAGCATACCATGCCCTTGGTGCTTGCTTGAGGCCATATAATTCCTTCTTCAATCTGCAAATATATGCCTTCCTGTCTTTAACTTCAAATCCCAAAGGTTTCTCTATATAGACTTCTTTGTGTATTGTGCCAATCAGAAATGCAGTCTTGACATCCATTTGATGGATGTTCCATCCCATTGATGCTGTCAGAGAGACTAATGAATGAATCATATATCTTGATGTTGGAGTGAATGTCTCTTCATAGTTGATTCCTTCCAGTTGAGAGAAGCCTCTAGCCACAAATCTTTCCTTATACTTATCTATAATTCCATCTGTCACATGTTTGATCTTATACATCCACTTGGAAGTTACAACCGATTTGTCTTATTCTTAGGCTACCATTAAGGTATTCAGATGTTACACTCCCTCCACAAAGGGTATTCCCAATTATACATTAACCAATGAAACAATTCTAGTAGTTTAATGATTAAATTAGTAATGATTCCCCTCTAAAAATCAACTTATGTTGACAACCTATCTGCAATAGCAACTTTAATGAGCACTTTCTCCATTCATTTGTCAAAGGATTCCTAAAGATTTTCCTCAACCATAATTAAACACCTAATGTTACCTCAAATTAGTTGTAAAACCACTTCATTCCATAATTCTAATGCCATCCCAAGGAGAAGCATCCAAACATGTTGGATACTCATTAGTTCACAATGGGGGTCAAACCGTAGCTTCCAACTATGAAGTACCGAAGTGGAAAGCCCCTACAACTAGTCATTTGTAAAGATTATAATACTATCCTATGCTGTATTGAATTTGAAGGATATCCATACCTTGACCATAAGCTTTTTTTAGAGGGAATATCCAAGAATATTTCACAATCTTGCTTCTAACCAAAGTATCAGAGAGTCTTCTTTTACGAGTTTCGTAGTAATCTTGTTGACCAAGGGTTGGTTCATCAATGCTTCAGGATTTGACCTTAGCTCTATCCCTAATAACACCTCCCCCACTCTTTCTGCAAACTGACTAGAGTTAAGGACATTAAAATTCACAATATTATCTAACTCAAAATTATAGATATTAAAGGCTCAAGTACTTGTAGTACATAAATCCTTACATTTCATTTCCTTTATGGTTGGAGTGAGATGGCCTTATCTCATGATCTCTATCATTGATCAAGAATGTCTAGCTTGATCATTGGTGTGCCATAGGTCCTCCTTAAAAGCTTGTGTGTTTCTCTAGATTTTAACCAACTAATTATGCATATAAAAGATGAATAACAAATTCCATGATTCATCCTTCCCATTGATTACCGTGTCTAAATTGTGAGCCATGGATTTAATGATAGAGTAGGCCAAAACTCTAGAGTTTAAATACCTAGAAAAATAAATGATGCAAAAAGCCTAGGATGACCCTTTACTTTCATTAGAAGCCTCTAAACATATCCCCCAAGTCTTTCATTATTAAAATGGCCACAATCATCTAATATAATATGCCCATAAAAGATAACACAATAAATGATATAATAATACATTTACTAACATATTAAAGGATATAACATAATATTTACTATTAATGCATCATATAGTATATGATTTAATACATTAATAATTCTTTAATTATCTTTACTAAAGTATCGTAACTTTAGTTTTAATGATAATTTTAACATTGTCATTTTATTATTAACGAGACAACTGTTTTTAGTATTTTACAATTTCTTTGTTTAATTAGTAAAAGTAAGTATCTTCTATCCCAATGATATGTTTTCCTTATTTATTTATCAAATCCATTATCCTATTCTTTAAATCTCTTAATGTTGAAGCTTGATATGGATTTGAAATGTCAAGGCTATGACGACCGATGTGGATAATTTAGAAGCCTTACATTCTAAAACAACTCACCTTGAAAATAAGAAAATACATCATTAAACAATAAATATTTTCAAAACTTGTGAAATTCTGGAAAAACAACATTTGGAAAAAAATTATTGACACATTATGACTAAGAAGATTCTAAATGTCAAAAGAATATCTTGAAAAATTGATTATTTTAGAGCACCACTTAGAGCACCACTTGTTAAAGGAAGACAAAGGTAAGAACAACCAATAAATATGATATTTCATCTCAAAAAGCAAGAATTCTAGAAAATTCTCATCAAATAGGTATCTATGTTATTCTCAACTTTTATATTCAAATAGTATATGTTTTTGTTGATGACTTTTCGCATATTCTTTTTTATATCAATTTTCATTTTTCAATTTTAATTTTATTTAGTGAACTCAATTTTATTCTTCTTTCTAAGTTAGCAAGAAATATTTTGACAAGATCCTTGTATTTTGAAAAAAAAAAGTTAGGATGGTGTAAAAGTTCACTTTAATCTTGTTTGTGTTTATATAATTTTATTACTAATTTCTAATTTAGAAAGAAATATTTTGACAATATTCTTCTGTTTGAAAAAAAATTAGCTATGATGATATAAAAGTTCACTTTAATCTTGTTTGTGTTTATGTATGTTGACAATGCTTGTTATTGACACAAAGAATTTGTTTGAGAAAGAGTCACAAACACAAAGACAAGCCATTTTATATAATAAGGGGTTGTGGCAATGTTATACGGATTAGTGTAATGTACATGCACACGATATAAGTCAATATAAATCAGCATATCTATAATAAAAAGTTACAAGCTTTTTATATTATTTTTTATTCAAAAAAACATTCTAAAAAGTTAAGTACATAATCTTTTTTAAAAAAAAAAAAACTTATAAGAGGAGAGAATCATTATCAAAATTTATTATAAATAATTTTCCTATAATATATTAAAATTTTAATTAACAATTTTTTTTTGAAAAAATATTTGAATATATAACACACACTTCATACTTTATAAGCATTAATTACACCTATAGGCATGTTTACTTTAGAATAATTCTTTCAAGATTTTAATTTAATTATCAATAACCATTAGGTGTGAATGGTAGAGATTTAATCTCCATAGAATATTCATCAATATTTGTAATAGTATACATGAATTAATTTTTCAAATTTATCTCCAAAGTAGTTATGTTTTTTTCACTCTTTTAATTAAATTGATTAATTAAAATAAAATGTCATATGCACAAGTGTCATGTGGAGTGAGTTATGGCTTTTTAGGCATACTGTATTGATAAGACATAAGTGTCATGTGGAGTGAGTTATGGCTTTTTAGGCATACTATATTGATAAGACATGATATTGTAACGAAGTTTATTTACAAATTAAAAATAACCATGGTAAAGTGGAAGTAAATCTCCATTGAGATGTATCATGAAGTAAGTGTTATGATGCAAGCGTTTTGACATTTATTAGGGAGATGTATATGATGTAAGCATTATGATGCAAGCATTTTGATATCTATTATGGATTGATGTCTATCTGCAAGATTTATTTTATATGGTTGAGATAGTAATATATCCAAATTCATATGTCAACTTTTATCCTATTAATTTTGAACTTAATATATAGAAGATATACTTAATAATATCAGTTCACTCATAAAGTCAATTTTTTTGTAAAATCAATAAGGCTAAAGATATGGTAATGAAAAAAAAAACATAAAATGATAAAATATGTTATATGCTTTTTCAAATTTAGTACTTTAATTTTAAATATATTCATTCATAATATTTTTTTTACACAAGTATCAACTAGCACAACCACATTAATAAAGTGGTTGATATACTTTTACCATTGTCATTTTCCATATGAAAAGTAGAAAATGACACTAATGGGTGTACATCAACAACTTTATTAATGTGATTGCTCTAATTAACGACCAACATGTTTAGATAAGATTAGTAAACCATAATTGACTATGATTAAATATGATCAAGCTATACTTAATAACCATTAACTATAATTAACTACAACTAATAAAAACTAAACTATAATTGATTACCATTAACTACAATTAAATATAATTAATAAAATTAAACTATAATTAATCAACATCTCTATCTAGATTGATATGCAACCTTTTTTTCTACTCTATCTAAATTGATATGCAACCTTTTTTTTCTATTAGTTTTGAACTTAATATATAAAATATATAAAAATAGATAAAAAATTATACGTAATAGTACCAACGCCATTCACAAAATTAATCTTCTTATACAAAAATCAGTAAGGTTAAAATCATGATAGTTAAAAAGAAATGCATTTTTAAACGAGTGAACATTAATTTTTAAATATACATTCATAATATATTTTATTTCTTCATGTTAACCTTTAGGCACAAATATCAACAAGGCTGAAAGGAAAAATAATGAAGGAAAGCAAATTACGTAAACTGTGTAAGTTTGGACATGTTTTGAGGTTGCAAACTACCCTACACTCAAAACATACTTTTCCTTTAGAAATGATGATTCAAGTTTTGACATGTTTTAAATGGGTGTAAAATATATTTTCATTTTATAAACTTCATGTATCTCATACACCAATTGCTCCAAGAGCAAATAAAAACCCTTGATGGAACCTTCTGTGAGCGGACGTATGTCATTTTGGCCGAGGTCACTGACGTCAATGAAAATCTCGTCTATTGTGGCTATATTTCCTGTAAAATGATCAAACTGTTGTTGCACTTCTGTTTCAACAAAATTTGCATCTGTCAAACGAAAGTTGATGTGCTCAGTCATTTTTAGGAATGGAATAGTTTACAAATCGGTCACACCATGAATTGAATCATTTGCAATTTCTTGAATATTACATTTTCGGAAGCGGTGACAATTTCTTGAATAATAAGCTTCTCCTCATTGGGGGAAATGTTTATGTGTTTAATTTTGCATGAATATAGTGCACCCAAAGTAATCTACAACTTCAAACTAATCTACAAATTTATTCACACTAATTGAGACCTGCAAAACATATTCTCGCCGCATTGTTAGTCTATAAATAAATATTTATGTTGGTATTAATACAGATCTGTTGAGATTCATCTACTTTTATGGGAAGATTTCTCCATCCAACATCGTCGTGAAATGTATTCAGGCAGAATCATATCTTCTTCGCAGTCCAGGCTCCACAGTTCACTTCTTTTGAGTAGCAAAGCGATCTACCCATCTTGGATATTCTCTTTCTGTAAGCCCTTAAAACTAACTCCAGTGTCCATGATGTTGAAATTATACTTTCAAGTTTCAACTTCCGTGCAGCGGCATTAAAACAACAACCGTGAAACTATTCCAGAAAACCGCCAGGCTTATCGCACTGCTTTTCATGATCAAGTGGTATTCTCTCAAACGCCCTCGATACTGTACACCTTTCGACGCGTGTCCACAGTGCTTTTCCAAAAACCACTTTTCATCAGGGCATATTGTTCATTTGGTTTGGGCAAGTGATATCCGTTGGATTAAGATGAAGGCTATCTACCGTTTGATTAAGCCAAAGTTGATGTTCAGGTTTGCACATGAATATTAAGTGAAGTTTTGGGTTTGACCGCCGTTTACTGCAGTAAAATAATTAAGGATATTTACTCATATTCGTATAATGTAGGTAGAAATTTTAAATTTTAATGTTTTTTTTTCTTTACGGAAATATGGGCATAGTAAAAACGCAATTGTTATGTTTTAGTTTTGTTGGCGTTGCATTTTGTAATGTAATGAGAAGAAGGGAAGCATGCATCAGTATGAGTGCGAATGATAAAATCTTTCACACAGCAGTGAAAAGGAGAGTTACTAAAATCTTTCACACAGCAGTGAAAAGGAGAGTTTGTAAAGCAGCAACGTGGCTGTTCTTTAAAAGAAAAAAAATGAAATTCACATTAGAGAATATGTAAGGAATTTTTTTTTATTTACTACAGTAAATGTAAGTTTTATTTTTACACATAGTAATGTAAAAATAAATTTGTGGAGTTGAAACAGAGTAAGTTGTTTTGTGGATGTTCTTGGAGAATCCCTCTGGCAGAGGAAGAATTTGTAACAACAGTTGTCTTTGATAAATGAATATAAGTTTATTTTGGTGTGTGAAACTCTGTTGTTCTTCATCTCCAGCAAACAATTTTTTTTTATGCTTCCCTGTGTTAAGATCCTTTGGAGAAAACAGAGCATTGTTCTCTGTTCTTTTGTGTTTGAAAGCTTGTCCAGGCTCTTTGAAGGTGTCAAAGAAGTTGAAGGAAGGATTTTTTCGTTGTAGCAACTTCTCCAGCAGAGTGAAGACTTAATAAAAAAATCCAAGGTATTTCACAAGTTTTTTTGTGTTGCTGTTGAAGACACTCAATGATTTCTAAATACACAGTCAAGTATTAGAAGCATAGTTTAGAGTGCAAGAATGACCAGCATAAGCACTAGCATGGGTATCTTTAATACTTAGCTCCCACAGTTTAATGGGAAAAACTATGACTATTGGGCAATAACCATGAGAGCCATGTTTGCTTCTCAAGATTTATGGGAATTAGTTGAAGATGATTTTGAAGAGCCAGCAGATGAAAATGAGTTTAACATATTAGCTCAGGCAGAGAAAGATCTATTGAAGAGCAATAAGAAGAAGGATTCAAAAGCCCTCGTATTTTTGTATCAAGCAGTGCATAAGAGTGTGTTTCCAAGGATAGCAGCAGCCAAGACATCCAAAGAAGCATGACAAACTCTCAAGACAGCCTATCAAGGCATGGAGAAAGTGAAGACAACAAAAATACAATTGCTGAGGAGAGATTTTGAAAATCTTTGCATGAAAGAGTCAAATAATATTGACTCATTCTTCACACAAGTGATTGGAATGGTCAGACATATAAGGTCTCATGGAGAGATTCTTGAAGAAAGGAGGATTGTGGAGGAATTGTTGAGGGTCCTACCCTCAAAGTTCGATGTGATTGTCACCACCATAGAAGAGACAAAGGATCTCTCAAACTTCTCAGTTGATGAGCTACATGCATCATTGATAACACATGAACAGAGGTTGAGTAGAAATGAAAACTCATCTCTAGAACAAGCCTTCAAGACCCAGATGTCTTTTGGAAGAAGAAGAGGTCAAGATAGAGGAAGCAAGAGAGGAAGAGGCAGAAGCCAAAACAGAGGTGGAAGAAACAGTCCAGCAAATGCTCAAGGAAGAGGCAGCAATCCAAATCAGAACCAAGGCCAAGGAAGCAGCCAACAAAGTGGACATCATCATGCTCAAGGACAAAGGTATGAAAGATCCAATGTCCAATGTTATTATTGTAAAAAATATGGGCATTATGCAAATGAATGTAGGAAGAAGCATCATGATATGAGTAATAGATCTAGTGCAAATATCACTAGAGAAAATATCAACCAAGATAATGTGTTGTTAGCTTGTAATATGGCTGAAACAAAGAGTGATGATATATGGTTTCTAGACTCCGGTTATAGCAACCATATGACAGGAAACGTATTCTTGTTTTCTAAATTAGATCAAAATGTGAAATCACAAGTCACACTTCAGACTGATAGTAAAATTTTTGTTATGGGAAAAGGAGAAGTTAAAATATTTACAAAGAAAGGTGAAAAGAAAACCATGGAGATGTCTATTATGTTCCTGGAATGAAATGTAACCTCTTGAGTATTGGTCAGCTTGTTCAAAAGGGGTACAATGTTTCTTTGTGAATGATGTATGCACCATCATGGATAGAGCACCCAACAAAATATGTATTGTTGAAGTGAAGATGACAAGGAACAGGATGTTTCCTCTCAGAATAAAGGCAAATTTGAAAAATAAAGAAGTAATAGCAGTAGTGACACAAGAGGCTTTCCAAAGCGTACCAAAGGATGAAAATTGGTTGTGGCACTTGATATTTGGACATCTCAACTTTGGAGGTCTTAACTTGTTGAGTAGAAAAGGAATGGTAAGAGGGTTACCATTGATAGAGAAACCAGACAGCCTTTGTGAAGGTTGTATCTTGGGGAAACAACACAGAGAAAGTTTTCCATCAGGGAAAAGCATAAGGGCAAGGGAACCCCTAGAGATTGTTCACTCAGATGTATGTGGACCGATGCAAACTCCATCACTAGCAGGCAGCCTCTATATACTAACATTCTTTGATGATTTCACTAGAAAAACTTGGGTTTATTTCATGAAGAAAAAAAGTGAAGTGTTTGAAAATTTTCGAAATTTCGAAGCACTTGTAGAAAACCAAAGTGGGCTGCATATCAAAGTTCTAAGAACTGATAGAGGAGGTGAGTATATCTCCAAGGAATTTCTATGTTTTTGTAGAGAAAATGGAATTCACAAACAGTTTACCACTAGGTACACTCCGCAGCAAAATGGAGTTGCTGAAAGGAAGAACAGGACAATCATGGATATGGCGAGGAGCATGTTGAAGGCAAAGCATTTGCCAAATGATTATTGGGCTGAAGCTATACATTGTGCAGCATACATTTTGAATAGATTCCCTACAAAAGCAGTGATGAACAAAGTGCCGGAAGAAGCATGGAGTGGGAGAAAGCAAGGAGTCCCCCACATGAAAGTTTTTGGATGTGTGGCTTATGCACACATTCCAGATCAGCTAAGGAGGAAGTTGGACAACAAAGGGGAGAAATGTATTTTCATTGGATACAGTGAGAAATCCAAAGCTTACAGGTTATATATCCCATCTACCAAGAAGTTTTTTGTGAGAAGAGATGTTCAGTTCATTGAGGAGGAAGCTTGGGATGGAAGCATAGAGAAAACAGTGAATGTTAAAAAATGTTTGTCTCATGATGAACATGATGAGGAGATGGCTGAAATACATCCCCAAACAGCAGTGCCAACACAAGGATAGCAAGGGACACCCTTGAGGAGAAACGAAAGTGCTTCTCCAAGCACACCACAAGGAGGAAATTCAAGTGCATCTTCAAGCACTTGTACACCAAATGAAAGAGGTAAGAAGTTCATAAATTTAAGTGATATTTATGACCAAGAGGCAGCAAATGAAGGTATGAATTATTTGTTTGCATTATATTCTCATGTTGATGACCCTATTCATTTTGAAGATGCAATTAAGGATAGGAAATGGATAGAAGCTATGGATGAGGAGATCAATGCCATAGAAAGAAACAAGACATGGGATTTGGTTGAACTACCAAAAGGAAAAGAAGTCATTGGAGTCAAATGGGTTTACAAGACTAAGAGTAATGCTAAAGGAAAAATAGAAAGACACAAGGCAAGACTTGTTGTCAAAGGATATAAGTAGCAGTATGGGAGAGACTATGAGGAAACTTTCGCACCGGTTGCTAGAATGGAAACCGTGAGAGCAGTGCTATCCATAGTAGCACAAAACAAGTGGAAAGTTTACCAAATGGACGTGAAGTCAGTATTCCTAAATGGAGTGTTAATGGAAGAGGTTTACATTGGACAACCTCCAGGCTATGAAAAGAAAGGTCAAAAGCACAAAGTGTGCAGATTGAAGAAAGCTCTTTATGGGCTGAAGCAAGCACCAAGAGCATGGTACAGTAGGATAGATTCCTATCTACAGGAAAATGGATTTGAAAAGTGTGAGGGAGAACCCACCCTCTACATCAAAAAAAAAGATGGTAAAATTCTAATTGCTGTGCTATATGTTGACGATGTTATTTTCACAGGTAATGATGATTATCTTATTGAGAATTTCAAAGCAGTCATGAAAGAGGAATTTGAGATGACTGACATGGGTTTGCTAAGATACTTCTTAGGAATAGAAGTAGAACAAAGTGAAAATTGGATTTTATCTCACAAGCAAAATATGCTGATGAAGTATTGGAAATATTTAATATGCAAGATAGCAAGGCAGCAATCACTCCCACAGTGATGGGATTAAAACTCAGCAAAAAGGACATCAGCAAGGATTTTGATCCTAGTTTGTACAAGAGCATAGTTGGCAGCTTTATGTATTTGACTGCAATTAGGCCGGATATAATGCATGCTGCTAGTTTGATTTCCAGATTCATGGAGAGGCCAAAAGAAGCACATTGGCAGGTAGCAAAAAGAATTCTGAGGTATGTTAAAGGTTCTAAAAGGTTTGGCATTTAATATATTGCTTCAAAATGTTCAGATTTAATTAGATACGCTTATAGTGATTGGGCTAGAAGTGTAGATGATCGGAAAAGCACATCCGATTATGTTTTTCACATGGGTTCATTAGCTATTTCATGGGCTTCTAAGAAGCAGCCTATTGTAGCGTTGTCTACAGCAGAGACTGAATATGTGGCAGCTACAGCGGCAACATGTCAAGCAGTTTGGATGAGAAGGATGTTAAGGAGTTTAGGCCAAGAGCAGGCAAAAGGAATAATGATTTTTTGTGACAATAGCTTAGCTATTGAATTATCCAAGAATTATGTGTTTCATAAGAGAACGAAACACATTGACACAAAGTTTCACTACATCAGGAAATTGGTAAACAATGGAGAAATTGTTTTACAACATTGCAGGACTTAGGAGCAGGTTGCAGACATTCTGACCATGCCATTGGAACAGAAAAGTTTTGAATTTTTGAGGAAATGTCTCGGTATGACTGAATGGCCAGCAGTTGAAATTAAAGGGAAGTGTTGAAATTATACTTTCAACTGCCGTGCAGCAGCATTAAAACAGCAACCGTGAAACTACTCCAGAAAACCGCCAGGCTTATCGCACAACTTTTCATGATCAAGTGGTATTCTCTCAAACGCCCCCGATATTGTACACCTTTCGACGCGTGTTCGCAGTACTTTTCCAAAAACCACTTTTCATTGGGGCATATTTTTCATTTGGTTTGGGCAAGCGATATCCGTTGGATTAAGATGAAGGTTGTCCACCGTTTGATTAAGCCCAAGTTGATGTTCAAGCCTGCACATGAACATTACGTGAAGTTTTGGGTTTGATCGCCATTCACTGCAGTAAAATAATTAATGATATTTACTCATGTTCGTATAATGTAGGTATAATTTTAAATTTTAATGCTTTTTTTCTTTACGGAAGTATGGGCATATTAAAAACGCAATTGTTATGTTTTAGTTTTATTGTCGTTGCATTTTGTAATGTAATGAGAAGAAGGGAAGCATGCATCAGTGTGAATGATAAAATCTTTCACACATCAGTGAAAAGGAGAGTTTGTAACGCAGCAACATGGTTGTTCTTTAAAAGAAAAAAAATGAAATTCGCAGCAGAGCATATGTAAGGAATTTTTTTATTTACTGCAGTAAATGTAAGTTTTATTTTTACACACAGCAGTGTAAAAATAAATTTGTGGAGCTGAAACAGAGTAAGTTGTTTTGTGGATGTTCTTGGAGAATCCCTCTGGTAGAGGAAGAATTTGTAACAGCAGTTATCTTCGATTAATGAATACAAGTTTATTTTGGTGTGTGAAACTCTGTTCTTCATCTCCAGCAAACAATTTTTTTTATGCTTCCCTGTGTTAAGATCCTGTGGAGAAAACAGAGCATTGTTCTCTGTTCTTTTGTGTTTGAAATTACCAAAAATTTCCAACACATGATAGTATTGGCATCATAAATGGTCTTTCGCAGGGTCGTTGAGTACACTTACAGAAATGGAATAAGCTAGAAGTTGGTGGTGGATAGGGCGCAATGTAGGCCACACTTGTATTTTCAATTGTTTGCAATAATGAAAACACTTGCCTAAACGTCTACAGTAAAACCCAAAACATCAAATGCCTTCACCCTGTAGTTATGGGCTAGCTCAAGAAGGAAGAAACGTATTGCTAAAAACCCTTCCAGGTGTTCATGTGCCGCACAGGGTGTTCAAAATTCAAATTTCATGTGCCGCACAGGGTGTTCAAAATTCAAATTTCAAACGTGTTGTATTGCGTTTATAAGTCATTCAGTGGAAGAGTGGGAGAAGGTACTGATAGAAAGTATGAATTATAGTGAAAAGATACAAGGCGACAGAGGCACGGGATTGCAAATTCTCACCATTTTTCTGACTTGCCCAACAGAATGGGTTTATCCATTTATGTAAACGGACTTCAAAGGAGATGGAGAGGGCCCGCTAGCCAAGTCGACAAACCTAACGAATGTGCAATCGTGATAAGCTTAGTGTGTTAATTTATTCTCCTCTTCAAATATGGATTGCAGAATTAGATTGTCAAGTCGTTCAATATATCCCAATCCATATTTAGGCATTCTTAGAGGACGCTTTTTACTCAACATATCAGTAAGCCTTGGGTATTCATTTTCTAGAGAAGGAAGTTCATGGATCATCATGATGGTGTCATGAGGAAAATGAATGTCATAACATTTCGGATTTGGGCAAGAATTATAGGAAGTAGTGCTTGTTGTTTCTGAAGTGCTGCAGTGGTCATTTTTCATTAAATGCACTTCTTCTTTGAAGGTGATTCCAAGATGTCTTCTTGTCTCTCTCTGGGATCTTCGTGAGGCAGCTTCTTGTGATTTCTTTCCTCTATTCATCTTAGATTATTTACCTTTAGGACACTTATTTGTTGTATGTTCATTTTGGCCACATAACCAACATAATATTCCATCATGTCTTTGTGTTTTAAGATGGATATATTTTGGCTCATAATAATGAATTTTAGGGACATATCTATAAGATCCTTTCTTGTGTTGGTTTGTTCAGTAAGCACGAACCTTTGAAATTTTTGTAGGCTACCTCTGGGCCTTTTTGCTGCTTTTCTTATTCTTTCTTCTCTAGACAATTGGATCATCAATTGAAATCCCATACTTATTGCAAATTGATTTGGTGTTTAGAAGTCTTGACAACTTTTGCATTGATTTGTTCACCTTCAAATTAGTGCAAATTCCTACCAGTGCTTTGGTGATATTGCAATAAATTCCACCCCAAGTGTATGATTCAAAATAATTTTGGAAGACTTCTTGCCTTTGGATATACTTAATGAATTTAGAAGGTAGATTTGCAAGATATACTTGCTTCCATAATGCATTTTGACTTTATTTTACTTCATATATTTGTTGTGTCCAGTCATGATGAAATTCTTCATACTGGGACATTTTTTTACACTTGAAGTTCATCAATACCATCCAATGCTTATTAGCAATCTCAACTGTAGCTCCACACCAGTGCTCAAGAATAAAGGAGGCGAGGGCTCCTATCATATTTCTTTGCGGAGTACCATCTTCATTGTAGATGACATCACTTTCTTCGTCCTTAACTACTTCTGCTTCCATTTCTGTAATAAGTGCAGGAGATGATTCAACATACCACCATCTTTGCAATGTATCGGTAAAACATTGTATGATTTTTTACAGGATTCAACTTCTGTTTTTCCCCGCATACACATAAGTGTATATTCAGTAAACATTTGATCAATCATTTTCCTGATTTGACCAGTGCTGAGATTGTCAATGTTCCATTCTTTATAAGAGCTAGTTTGAAAGGTGTGAGTTTCTACAAGTTTACCTTACCAACTAGGTCAGGGGTTGGATATCTGGAAAAATGGCTCGAGAGGGGCTGATAGATGGGAAGTAAATGCTTTTCAGAAGACTCAAGATATTTTTTTTTAGTGAAAGCTTCTAAAAAAAATGAGTAGGATACTTTTCGTGAATTGCTGGGAGATTGTTCATGCAGTTCTAGCTTTTCCTTTAGGAATAAATAGGGAAATTTTTCTACTTGCCTTGCAACATGCTGGATATTTACAGGGTGGTTAAAAATTATAGAAGAGGGAATGCACTTATATTTGGGTGCTATGGAAAGGTTTTCAAATTTCTCAGTCAATTCTCCCATAACACTATTAGTAGTTTTGAATTCAAAATCTACTTTCTTTTCTATGTTTTCTATTTGAACAGAAGATTCTCTAACGAATTCTTTCAAAGCAGAAACAAAATAATTTACATTGTTAAGATTATTATTTACATCCTTTACAACAACATATAAGGAATCAAAACAGTCCCTATGGTCTAGGGATTTGATCATATTCATTTCTAACCCTTTAAGAGCAGTGTTTGTCCAATTTATCTTCTCGTTAGCTTTCTGTATTCTTTCATCAATGCCCAGTGCAGATTCATCTGTGGGGACCAAAGGAATTGTTTTTTCTACATTACTAGACTTACCTAACAATATTCCTTTGAAAGGTGGAAAAGTGGTGGTAGTGTCTATCGTGGTACCATCATTGCTAGTCCATGAATGTTTTTCTGTAGAAGATACCCCTGCATCTGCTATGTGAACTTCTTGCCCTTCTTCCATTTCTTTCCAACTGTAAAAAGAAATCTAGGACCATATACTGCTTCCATTCTAAAGATTTATTTCTTTTCTCAGCACATGGTGTGCTCATATCAAATGCTTTTGATGCATGATGAGTGTATAAATACCAATTTAACATTCTTTTCATCCATTCGGGGTCAATTTTATATTTTGGACATCCATCCATTAATGAAAAGAACTTATACATTTCTGGAATAGAAGGATTTTTGCAGTCTTCGGAGATATGGTTTTAAAATCTAGATTGTGTAATTAGTCTATCAAGTTGTTCAATATATCCCAATCCATATCCAGGCATTTCTAGAGGATGCATTTTACTAAAAATTTTAGTAATCCTTGGGTCTTTGTTTTCCAAAGAAGGAAGTTCATGGATCATCATGATGGTGTCATGAGGAAAAGGAATGTCTAAACATTTGGGATTTGGGCATGAATTAGCAATAGTGGTTGGTGGAGTTTCTCCTGTGGCTAGATTGTGATTTTTATGGAGGACTAAATCTGCAAGTGTTTTTAAGCAGACTAATGAACAACATCCAGGACATTTAACTTCGAGATCAGAGAAATGCAAAATTTGTGCTAGTTCAAATAAAGTGACATGTAAACAATTTGGACATGAATTATATACAGATGTAGAAGTAGAAGGTTGACAAACGTCAAGACTTGACTTTGGTTGAATGACATGGAAATATTTTTGTATTTTTTGATGGTCAATAATTGATCTTTGAGGAAAAGACAGGGTAGCTGAAGAAGATCCTTCTTGGATTTGTGAAGTCGTAATATTTTGAATTTGAAGATCCTTCTGTTTTATAGTTATGAGCATAAGTAATTACAAGAGTGTTTGATTTGGATTCTTCACTGGGAGTATGTAGTACTGCTGGATACAATGTGTTTGTGTGTCTAAAACACCTTATAGTATGAATTGCAATATTTGTTCTTTTTCTCTTCATATCAAAACCAGTGGTTTTGATTTGCAATTGTAGGATATCCTTTATACATTCATCGAACACATAGAAAATTTTTTTGGATGACAGTCAAACCAAACAGGGCCATTTGACAAGGGAGAAACAATGCCTCTGATTAATGAATCTGTATATATGCTATGTGTGAGATCCCTAATAGTGGTCGACACATATGTATTTAACCCTCTATGGGTGAGGGCATTTATGTTGATTCTTATACAACCAAGGTGCAGATATTGGGTGCCATGTCTTCTAGATTCTTCGTGAAGCTTCTTCGGGTCTAAGAGAGAAATAGTCTAAATAGACTCAACATTTTCTTGAATTTGAGACACACATTCTTTTACAATTATTCTAGTGACTGCTTTAAGATGAAAGACTAATTGAGGTGGATATTGGTGGCCACCCACCAATTCCACTTGGACCCCCACCATTGTTTCTTTGAGTTTTTCAGTTTCCTTAATTGTAGCACAATTTACTATTTTAGCAGTTTTTCAGGTCTTGAGCTTCCGGAGCTGTTTTGAGGCCCTAAACGATGTTTTTTTAGAACATTGGGAACAACATGGATCCATGGAACGATGTTGCTCTTCCCATAGTTGTAGTCCTCTGATAGATATTTCTAACAAGGTATTGTGCATGTCAAACGGAGATCATATGCCAGAGTGACGACCCCAGGAAGTTGATGTACTAATTTATCCAAAACAAGGCCCATAGTTTGGCACTTCATCTCCTAGGGTTAGGTTTTTAGATGTTTACGATTTTCCATTGTTTCTCAACAATAAATAGGCCTTCGAGCCTCATTGTAAGACAATTCAAAGGCATGTAGCCACCACATCTCTTCTCAGATATAAGTTACCATCGCCCTAGCTAGTTTATTTCCATTTCCTCTTTTAAGCATATTTCAGTATTCTACAGTAATGAAATGAAGTATTATTTCTGTTGCATCTCTATATGTATGGTTATATCTGTAATTTGTTGTGTTCCTGTTTAAATCTAGATTAGTGGTATCAGAGCGGTTTGCTCTTTCTCTGTCTTTCTTTGCATGTCCCCAACGAGGTCGGGATATAAGGAGTTAGGGCTTGAACTGGTCGAACCATTGCAAGACCAGCCTTGCAAATATCGATGGCCTCCCATGGCGGATGAAAAGAAAGACGAGGGGACATGAGATCTTATCAAAATCTTGCTCAAAGAGGCCCTTGAGCAACAAAAAATGATGGAAAACTCTGCCCAGATCCTTCAGTGGCTACCTAGGGGCGACACATCTACTTCTAGCAGCTACTATGGAAGCGCCACACCCTTTAAGGAACAAGTTAGATTTGACATTCCCATATTTGAGGGTAATATCGATGCAGAGGTTGTATATAAATGGTTAAATTTGCTAGAAGCGTATTCTTTTTTTCATGATTTTTTCAGCCGAGAAAATATTACTTTCGCTCTTCTCAAAGCCGCCGCCCACATCAAGGACTGGTGGGAAACCTACTGCGAGCAGAAAGATGAAAGTACGATCTCACTGTTTTAATCCACACCCACTTGGAATTCATTCTGGCCTTCCATCAAGGAGCAGTATTACCCTCTCGAAAGCTATGAGGACCAATACATAAAGTGGACCACGCTGCGACAAGGAAGGGACCAAGACGTGCAAGAGTTTACCAATATTTTCCATACCCTTCGCACAAGGTTGGGTATCAAGGATTCAGAGCAACATTTGGTACTTAAATACCATCGCTACATGCACAGGTACATCCAAGATGAGATAGAATTCCTGAACATCTCCTTGCTCGGCATGACATACCAATATGCCATTAAGATCGAGCAAAAGTTTAAACAAAAGAAGCGAGACTTTGGATCTGAGAATCTGAAGCAAGGGAAAGGTGCCCCCAAACCACAAAAAAAAGGACAAAGCCAAGGTGAGGTGGCCCAAGACAACCCGCCAAAGCTACAATCAAAGAACAACACCGCGAAGCTAAAAAAGGACACGGGAAAGTGGTGTGAGTTCCATAAGAGCTCCACTCACAATACAAGTGAGTGTTGGGCCAAGCAGTGATTGGTGGCTGAGCTAAAGGTTTTTGAATTAGATGCATGTTTCGACTCTGAGTCAAAACCCAACAAGGGGAATGACAAATGGAAGCAGATTATCGATGCAGAGCCCAACGCTACCATTATCACCATGAAGATCCAAAAGGAGGAACCTAAAGATCCAGAGGAGGAGGAGCGCCTCTTCCACTCCTAGATGTGGGTAAATGGCTCCACACTACAGTTCATTGTCGACAGCAAGAGCCAAAAGAACCTCATTTCGGCAGAGGTCATGAAGCGGTTGGGCTTACTGACCACAACACATCCACAACCGTACACCATTTGGTGGCTTCACCAAGGATGGGATCTTCATGTGAGCCAGTAGTGTCACCTTCCATACAAGATCAAGCCCTTCATGGATGAGGTATTGCGTGACGTTGCTCCCCTTGATGTTTGTGATATATTATTAGGCCAGCCATACTTTTGGAAGTGGCATGTTGTGTATGAATCAAGGCCTCGTTTTGTTATTGTTGCTTTGGGAAATAAGTTGTACAGGATATCGAAGGTAGCACCGCCTACCACCATCTCTTTGGTTACTGCAAAACAATGCAGTAAGCTCATTTCCAAAACCAGGAAATTTTTTTCTTGATGATATGCCCTCAAGGAAAGAAGAAGATGGTGGCCACGACCTCTGCACGACAACTACATAAATACAAGGTCGTGGAGGAGTACGAGGACATATTCACCTCCCCCGCAGGGGTTCCTTTGCATTATTAGGTCAAGCACTCCATCGATCTAACCCCAGGTGCGTCGCTGCCCAATGGACCAATCTATTGGCACTCTGTTTTGGAGAACAATCAAATCAAGAGGCAGATTTAGGAGCTGTTGCAGAAAGGTCACATCCATCGGAGTTCATCACCCTCTGGGAGCCCGATCATGTTGGTATAGAAGAAGGATGGGACTTGGAGACTCTGTATTGACTATCGGGTGCTGAATAAGATCACTGTCTATAATAGATACCCAATCCCATGGATTGATGACCTCCTGGACCAACAGAAGGGGAAAAAATATTTTAGAAAGATCGAATTGAAGTCAGGATATCACCAGGTACCAATTGAACCCTTCAATGTGTGGAAGACTACCTTCAAAGCTAAGGAGGGCCTTTTCAAATGGTTGGTTATGCCTTTTGGGTTGACGAATGCTCCTACAACCTTCATGAGGCTAATGGATGACATCTTCTGGAGATTCACCGACTCATTTGTAGTGGTATACTTGGATGACATCTTGATCTTCAGCCAGAGTTGGGAAGAGCACCTCCACCACATCCGACAGGTTATCCAAATACTACGACAACACAAGTTATGTGCCAATTTGGAGAAATGCACTTTTGGCATGACACAAGTTGAGTATCTAAGATACATTATTGATGAACGGGGGGTGCATGTGTATCCAACCAAGATCCAAGTCATTCGAGATTGGCCATCTCCAACCACTCTAATAGAGCCCCACAGCTTTCTGGGTCTTGCCAACTTCTACCACAGGTTCATGTTGGGATTTTCTGATATCACTTGGCCCTTGAGTCAAGTCACCAAGGGAGGAGTGAAAGAAAATTTCTTTTGGTCTGAATCTCAACAGAAGGCATTCATAGAGTTGAAACATTGCCTCTGCTCAACACCAGTGCTCGCATTACAAAACTTGCAACAACCATTTGAGGTTGAGACAGATGCCTCTGACTATGCTATTGGGATAGTCCTTACTCAACAAGGGCATCCAGTGGCATATCACAGTGAGACACTTTCAGACACAGTCCAGAAGTATCCCACTTATGACAAAGAGATGTATTCCATTGTGTAGGCCTGCCGACAATGGAAACATTACATTTTAGGGAAGGAAACAGTCATCCACACAGACCACCGGCCCCTGTAGTTCATACAGACCCAAGGGAAATTGCAAAATGATCCCCATCAAAAGTGGTCTACATACCTGAAACAGTTCCATTTGAATATCAAGTATAAGAAGGGCAATACCAATAATGTTGCATATTTCCCTAGTTGACCATCGATCATGGCGTTAACCGCTGTGATCAACTCTTGTGGGCACAAGACTTCGGATTGGCCACTTCTCTACAAAAGTGACCTAGAATTTGGCCACACATACCAGACACTCTTGGAGGGTCAGCATGTTCCATATTTTCACCTCCAGGATGCCCATTTATGCCACTTGGGTCACCTTTGTGTTCCTTCAAGCGAGCGTGCCAAGATTATTTGGGAAGCACACTACAGTTGCGCTGCTGGGCATTTCGGGGTTGCAAAAATGGTGGCAGTACTGTAGAAGTATTTCTATTGGTCGAATCTTCAAAAGGATGTCGGGAAGTACATCAGATCATGCACTGCCTACGCCATTTCTAAAACAACCATCAAGAAGAAAGGCCTTTATACCCTATTGCCTACCCCTAGTCAACCTTGGGAATCCATCTCCATGGATTACATGTCGGGCCTTCCTTCTACTAAGCATGGAAACGACTGTGATTTTGTGGTCGTCGACAAGTTCTTGAAAATGGCCATTATGGCGGCCTGCAAGAAAAATATCACGGCAGAAGCCATTGCTAAACTCTTCTTTGAATGAGTGTGGGTGCACTTTGGGATCCTAGAGTCTATCACTCAGATCGGGATAACAGGTTCCTCAGTACATTTTGGTCTAGTCTATGGTCGACGCTAGACACCAAACTCACTAAGTCCACAACCTTCCATCCCCAAACTGATGACCAGACAGAGGTTGTCAACAAGATGATCGTACACATTCTTCGCATGTACAACTCAAAGCATCCATGCACATGGGATGAGAGCCTTCCCTATGTTTAGCACATCTATAATCGGGCTCTCCATAGCTCGATTGACCATAGCCCTTTTTAGGTGGGCTTGGGATTACAACCACTATGTCCCAATGATGTGGCCATGCCATTTGCAACTACTTAGGTAGATTTAGCTCATGTCCAATCCAAAATAGATCAGGCAAACAGA
Source organism: Pinus taeda (assembly GCA_000404065.3). NCBI lineage: Eukaryota > Viridiplantae > Streptophyta > Pinopsida > Pinales > Pinaceae > Pinus > Pinus taeda. The sequence continues at coordinate 133,343 of APFE030925580.1, read as the reverse complement.
TTCATTGAGCACATCCAACATATTCACCAGTAGGTCCACGACATTCTGGAGAAATCAAATGCCAAGTACAAACAACGACATGATCAACATCAGGTGCCACACAAGTTTCAGGTGGGCGATAAAGTCTAGTTGCATTTGCAAAAGGAACACCTTATTGGAGCCTATCAGAAAATCAAACCACTTATGGTCCTTACACAATTACCAATGTCGTGGGAGACAATGCATTTGAGCTCAACATTCCCCAATTCCTTGGCCTACACCCATTTGACATTGCAGAACAACTGACAACCACATAGTTAAATCTAGATTGCATGGAACAAACGACAACTTAACAGATCATGGACACGCAGATCAAGCACACTTGCGAGCAGAAGATTTAATTGTATTGAGTTGTCAAAGTAGGCCAACTTCTTCACCAGGGCAAGGGGCTCACTAGGGACCAAGTTCAGTAGAAGTTTCCTCATCTCATGGAGGAACTGAACGCAATGGGGACCATTGCTTTTAAGGGGGAACGAATGATTCAAGTGGATATTGGTGGCCACCCACCAATTCCACTTAGACCCCCACCATTGTTTCTTTCAATTTTTTAGTTTCCTTAATTGTAGCATAGTTTACTATTTTAGCATTTTTTTTTTCAGATCTTGAACTTTCGAAGTCGTTTTAAGGCCCTAAACAACATTTTTTGGAAAAACTGGGAGCAACATGCATACGTAGACTGATGTTGCTTTTACCAAAGTTGTATTCCTTGGATATATATTTCTAACGAGGTATTGTGCACGTCAAACGGAGATCATATGCCAAAATTACAACCCCGAGAAGTTGTTGTACTAATTTACCCAAAATGGGGCCCATAGTTTGGCGCTTCATCTCCTAGGGTTAGGTTTTTGGATGTTTAGGATTTTCCATTGTTTATCAACAATAAATAGGCCTTCGAGCCTCATTGTAAGACAGTTCAGAGGCATGTAGCTGCCACATCTCTTCTCAGAGATAAGCTATCATAGCCCTAGCTAGTTTATTTCCATTTCTGTTTTTAAGCATATTTCAGTATTTTACAGTAATGAAATGAAGTATTCTGTTGCATCTCTGTATGTATGGTTATATCTGTAATTTGTTGCATTCTTGTTTAAATCTGGATCAAATACAGACAGATCTAAATATACAGTGGATGGATTTATAGATGGTAAAGCCCATCGGGTTGAAGGCTGACTTTCAACTATTTCTAATTCTGCAGAGTTAACTTCTCTAGAAGATGTAGATTGAAAAATATTTTCCATATTAAAGTTGTCATCTTATGCTTCATGTTGGAGTTCTCTGAAATAAACAAATTTTCTTTCTGAATCCATTTTATAAAAAAAAAAAATTTAAGGATAAATACCTAATAGAACCAAAGTTATGGCACTGATACCAATTTTTAGCAGGGGCTTCCTCCTCAGAGTTCTCGAAGCTTGTTGATTCAAAATATTCAATTTTTAGCAGGGGATTCCTCCTCAAAGTTCTCAAATCTTGCTAATCCAAAATCTCCTTTCTTCTGTCGTGATACACAAACCCGTAATTTTTAGCAGGGGCTTCCTCCTAAGAGTTCTCAAAGCTTGCTGACTCAAAATCGTGTTTCTTTTGTCATGATACATGAACCCATACATGAACCTCTGTGTTGTCACATATTAATGCTCTTCAACGGCCTCCTTGCTTCAGTGAGCGGATGTCCCTAGACACTCGACGAACCTCTGACGAACCTCTCCTCCCACAGAATATGAAGATTTTTACTCAGAAACAACTCAATACTCATAAAGAAAAAGCATTACTCAAAGTTATGACACAGATGGGTAAATCAAATGCAAAAATATTTATTTCTATTGATTTCAAAAGATGGTTACAATTTTGAAAATCTTCAATTTTTTCAATCTAGAGATTAATTATGGGGGAATTTACCAATTATATCACCTGTTAAGCAGAAATTTCTACAGATGCGATTTGGAGGCTTCCTAGCCTGATACAGAATCTGTCTTTGAAGAAGATATAAAAATTTAAAGACTCTACCTATAGAGTTCAGCCACTTTAGGTTCTTTCCAAGGTTTTTAGGACTTGATGTGTAAGCTTCCAAACTTGACTCTAAAGAGATCTTGCTCCCTGATGCAAGCATATTGAATAGAGTGTTCGCAAATGCATAGCTGGGGGATAGCTCTTAGACTCAAAACACACAAAGCTAGAAATTTCTCTAAGACTCAGACACAACTCTCTCCAAACTCGGATTCCCAAACGAGCCTTAGTCCTCTCCTTAGATAGGATGATAAGGGGACAACTTTCCGACAACCCATGTTTTGTACAATGATTCCGAGATGTGGATCAAATCACACCAAAAGTCGAAGAAGTGCTCTGAGTCTTGGAATAGTACATGACAACTATACAAAGTGGAGATTTAAGGGAATCCCACAAAACTATAATTTATTTATAGAGATATGGGAGATTTTTCGGTAATATTAAGAAAAAAACCCGGTCTCTATCATATTCAAGGGACAAGACTTTATTGTACACTGTGGATGCTTTATATCGGGAGCCCACATGAACCCATGAATATTTAATCATTTCCCTAGTGCGTTTGTACTAGGGAATATTCCAAGTTCTGGATGATCATATGCTCCACAGGTGTCCCAAGCTTTTCAGTAAATTATTCTAACAATCATTGATTTGCCCAAGACAATTTGGTGCTTGATCTTGGTTAACACAATCCACTGGAAGTGTCCACTCATAAAGGTCTTCAATATCCAGTCATTTGAGTATGAATTTAGCCCTGCTACGGTTTACAAAGGATAATGGAAACAATCATGAGAATTTTGAGCACATGTAATGCAATCCCTTTGAGTATAATTTTCAAAATATTTGGGATCCATAGTAGTCTTATTGACTCCGAACCACATCCAAAACGTTTTCAGCCATTTTGGTCACCATAAAAGTTGATTTACAAATGTTGGTCCAAATTTTAAAATGTTGTAGTGAATTTCTGTTTTCTCATCTCAGCATAAAATCTTCCACCATGTATTAATGTAGCCTTTGAAATTATAAATGGTGTCTAGAAATAATATTTCTGGATCTTTATGTGGCCACATGTATTTTGAGAAATGGTTTGGGTCCCGTGTCCTATTTATAGTGTAATTTTTATGATATACCTTTGTCCTATCAATTCCTTCGGTCCAAATTACACTTATATATTTGAATATTTCATATAAAGCTTCTTCTGCAAGATTAGCTGCTAATATTGATCTTTTGTAGATCATGTCATGAATCCACTTGCTGGATTTTGGATAGATCTTTCTTTTAGGCACTAGATGTTGTAAAACTATGTGGGGTTGCAAGTTGGCATCCATGACCTTGGTGTTTCTGAGTTGGCATGTTGGCTTCCATTGTTTTGTGTATACTGGCCAAGGAGTGTCATCTGAAATATTTCACAGTTCTTCTTGCTGAGTGTTTGGATTCCATTCGGTTACTATAACCATCAAATGGTCATTCTGTTCCAGATATTCTCTGCTTAGGAAGTCAGAAAAGCAATTTTGTTCTCCTTTGATATGCTAAACTTCAAAATCAAAGTTAGCAAATAGTGCCTGCCATCTGGCAAACTTGGCTTCTCCGGGATTTTTCATTTCTTTATTTAGAACATTTTTAAGGCTAAAGCATCAGTTCTAAGCAAAAATTGTTTATGTATAAGGTGTATATCAAACTTTTCTATACAGTTCCAGGTAGATTTTACCTCCTTTTCGATAGTGGAGTAGTTTTGCTCTACTGGGTTCCATGTACCTGAGGCAAATTATACAATTTTCTCAGTCCCTTCTTTGACCTGCTTTAGTATTCCTCCCCATCCAAGGTTTCTAGCATCACTCTCAACAATTTTGGGGAGATCTTCATCTGCCAGATAGAGGATTGGAAATGAATGGACATTGCTTTTGATTTTTTGGACAGTGTTAGTGTGATCATTTGTCCATAGTGAAGGCTCTTTTTTCAATCTTTGGTTAAGAATTTTGCAATCCATTGCACACCCTTTATAAAAAATTACTAACATAATTCAAGCAACCGAGGAACCTATGCAACTGTGTTTTGTCTGTGATTACATCTAGAAACTTATTAGGAAATTCTAGAGCATGATTCTGCAAAGTTATCTAGCCATCTTCTATCGTATGTCCCAAAAATTTGATTTTGGTCTGGAACAATTCCATATTCTTTTTTCTTAAAACTAAACCACTTCTTTTTACGGCTTGAGAAAAACTGGATATGTTTGAAATGTTCATCTATGGTGTTGAAGAAAATTAACACGTCATCTATATGCACAATTATCCATTCAAAGTAGGGCTTAAAAATTTGATCCATTACCTTGTGGAACATAGATGGAGAATGCTTTAGTTCAAAAGGCATTACATTCCATTCATAGTGCCCTGCTATAATGCTGGAAGTAGTTTTGAATCTGTCTTCATCTTTGATAGAAACTTGCCAAAAACGAGACTTCATGTCGAATTTTGAGAATACTTTGGCTCCTGTAATTTTTGCAATTAAGCTTCCTTTATGTGGAATAGGATAGGTATCATTTGCTAAAATAGAGTTTAGAGGTTTAGAATTTATAAAAAGTCTGGCAACTCCCCTGATTTGTTCTGAATGCTTATTTACATAAAATCCATAGCAGTTCCACAGAATGTTGGATTATCTGATGAGACCTTTTGTAGAAGTCCAAAGATTTATTTTTGGTGGAGATTTCTATTGTCTTTGTTCATGGGAATTTCCCTACTCTTACAAGGTTTTCCTTCATATTTATCTTTGAAAGGAAATTCTATTGTGTGTTTCTTTCTGTGCCAGAAAGCCTTTGGGTTTTCTAAACAACATTCAGTTTCTAGGTGCTTTCTTAGTTCTGCAATTTTTTGTATGATTCTAGGAAGTTAGAGTTGTTCTTTGACTCTGACTAGAGATTTAAAGTCTTTCAATTCTTCAATCTTTTTCTCTGACAGTTCTACTTCCTACATTGTTTGCACCATTGTGGAAATTATGGGAGTAGAAATATATGGTAAGGTCAGTGTTTCTAGAAATCCTTTATGATTTGGTACTAAAATGAAAAATCCTGCTTTGCCATCAAGCAATCTGGCTGACCCATGGGGTTCAATTGTTGCTAGAAACACATTTCCTAATATGCAGTCTATGGGAATTTCTCCTACTACAAATTTTAACTTCATATAGTCTTTTCTGAAATAGATGATGGCAATATGAACTTCATACTTGAATGCCTAAGTTCCAATTCTAGTTACTTGTCGAGGAGCCACCTTCCAGTATTTAGCGAGGACAATATTTTTGTTAATAACATTGATATCCACGAATGAATCAATCCACGTTCTCAAAGTGAACTTTCCTCCTTGGATATCAATGGTCAACAACACATGATGCTGTTGATATTGGATTGTCATTGTTTTCATTTCTCCAAATCCCATTCCAGAATAGGATTTATCTTCATAGGTCTCTACATTATCATTCTTAATAGGCTCCTTCTTGTTTTCTATCTCAGAGATCTACGTTTTTAGGCCAACAACTTCTTTTTTGAGATGGTATATTTCTGTGTTGACTTCTCTGAAGGTTAAGGACCTTGGTTGTTTTATTTTCTTTCTATAGGTTTTTTTTTTTAATGTAAAGATGAAAACCCATCAAGGGTGGGCATCACGAATTGTTTCGGTTCCTTTACAATATTTCACATTTTTGTTTTCTGTGGTGAGGGAGAGGAAGAAGAATTCTTGTGTAGATATGTAGGAAGAAAATTGTTTGATAGGTTTTCTTTTGAGAAATATCCTTTTATTACATAGATCGCCATAGCCAGTTTTATCACTGAAAAAAAATGTGTACACCCTTTACCATGCACATGCATATTAAAAGAAAGGGTGTAGGTATTTGATAGGCATGAAGCTATATTTGATCCCTTAGCTTCGATAGCTGGGAATCAAACTAGTGGACAATAAGAGCTAGTTGGCCTGTAAAAATAAAAAAATAATGAAAATGTTGAATATTTGTATAGATCCAATTGCTTCAAAGATCCAGATTTTGAGATCTGATTCAGATCCCTAGTTCTATGCTTACGATCTGTACTAGGCACAATGCCATCGTCAGGTCTAGATAGGTGATTATGGTAACTATGATTCCATGCATAAGTGGGACTGTTATATGGTAGTTCACATCCCACAGGCCTATTCATTACTTGTCTGGAAGGTCAAATCCCCGTTAATAATATCATTATAGGGTTGTAGTATTATTATATCTTGAAATAAAGATTTAGAGAAGCAAATGGAGCCTTGCACTCTGCTAGAAATGAGTCTGAGTATGTGAGTGGCCATAATTTAGTTGTGGATGGAACATTACCACTGTAAATAACTGCATTGACTTGTTAACATTTTGAAAACAATTTGTGCGCTTAATTTTTGGTCTTTCCTTTTAGTCATATTGTTGTCATCACAATCTTGTTGACTGCATGTGGATTTTTCTTCCATGCAGATCTGAATTGTTTTTAAACATAGAGTTATGAATAATCTGGTGTAGGAACAAACGTGAAAACAACAAAACCAGGCATATCAGTGATCAATGCACTTTATATGCATTTATAATATTATAAACTAGCATTTGCACCAGATGTTGCAAAGGAAATGTCGTAAGGTATAAATTGAAGAACAATCACAACATGGGAATGGGAAAATCTAAATAAGAAGTAGAGATGTAGCATAAATGAAATTATAAAGCTATATAAACTAAAATTTATTTAGATTGCCTAAGACTATATTTTTTATTAATTATTGAATTAATATTGCTTCCGTTAATCCATTTGATAGAAGCTTCATTTGTAGCCCCAAGGGTTAGCTCAGTTGGTCAAAATCAGTGCCTCGCCGATCGGGAGGTCACAGGGTCCATTCTCCCTGAAGCCCTTGGGGTTAGGCCTAGCTAGTGGGCCCTAGGGATAGATTCCCTTCAGGGTCGATCAACCTATATTTTTTCGTGGACGTAGCCACCACGTGTTGACCAGGGTGTCTGTGAACCACAACAGTATCTATATATATATATATAAGTTTCATTTGTGCTTCTGCAAATCACCTAAATTTAATGACTAACTCAGTGCTTATTAATTTTCCCTAAAAGGTCTTTGGAACCTAAACAAAGTAATACATGCAATTTTGAAATTTGTAGAGTTGGCAAAGCAAATTGGCCAATTGGATTTCCTACTTCTATTAATTTATTTTAGCTAGAATACATGCCTAATAATCCACACTTTTCACTTAACGATTAATGGCTCGCATGATTAATGGTACCCTATACTATGAATCTAATATTTTTATGCACTTACAATTAAGGGAACAAAAAAGATCAAAAGAATGTATACCATAGGGAGCAATAAACAATGTATTTGATAATCCTTGTCAGGCTTAGCAAAAACAACATTATTTCTCCTTAAATCCTTCACAGTCAATACAAATATTATACAACAGAAGGTTCATGTGGTTGTCAATCAAGCAATAGTTCTAATCGAGAATGCTAGATCTCCTTGCTAAAGCACGAATATTGTTTCGAACAGGAGCGTTAGCTCTTTCCTAAGATTTATGTTGAGTAGAATCTGCTTCATCAACACCAGGTTGATGGTCTTCTCAGAGCTTATGACAACAAATGAGTAGAGATCATAACAACAATTTGGGTAGCTTCTATGGTAATAAATAATATATGTTGTATAGTTGTTACTGCAAAACTTAGCAAACACGTTGGATTAATATGCTAGATAACTAGCATAATTCGGGTTCTCTGAAGAAGTTCTTATTAAACAAAATATAAATTCACATCATGATCAAAATAGGTGCATATTATGTAAGTATGATGTAGTTTCATAAAACAAATCTTCCACAGTAGCCTCAAGAAAGGATGCAGATTGGTGTTGAACTGTTTGTCTTGGATAAACATAAACTGTGCACACAGAATTCACTCATTTCAAGGGATAGTTGAAAGCATAGACATTTCCAACTCATAGAAGTCGACTCAAATTTGTATGTTCAAATATTTGTAGTTGTTTGTGACAACTCTCCGAACTTACCCTCAGAATTATGCCAAGCCTTTAACCCTAAAAATTTGCCAATCATTCTAACAAATCTACCTTCCAAATGTCCTTAAGGGATTTAAAATAAACCCATCGTTTCTGCCCTAGTGGGTGTTTGGTTAGGATGTCATTGTTAAGCCTTAAATTATTTGATTAGATTCAGGAATTAGGCTCCAAATGCTTACTTCATCCAACTACCTTAGCCCGATCAAATGGTTGAACACTCTGCAATTGTCTAACGTATAATCCAACCACATAGACGGATGACAGGTGGCATAGAGAGAAGTTTTTCTAAGCTCTCACATCCTCCATTGATTTTCTACAATATCAACTTTGAATTTTCGTGTGTTCCTACTTGGTTTGAGATATTTTGTGTAGAGTTCTCTTGGACCCTTCTCTCCTTTACCAATTATATTTAAGAACCTATGCTCCCTTGTAGAAGATACTCATCTAATTCTCATAGATTTTGAGAGAGTTAGCCACTGGATTTTGTTTTCTACTTTACAGTTAGGATGGCATTGCAATGGAGTAGGATTATTGGTACCTTTGGTGTCATTCTTCTCCTTTATTTTCATGTACAGGTAATCCAATCATTAAACTTCAGCAGCCTCTTTTTCTTTTTTCATTTTCTCATTTCTGATCTACAGAACTGGAGTTTCATGATGAGCTGATTTGAGTATTTGGTTTTGGTGAAATTGGTCAGCAAGGCAAAGGAAGCCAAGAGCACATTATGTTGATTTATGGACTTGGGAATGGAGCATGGTGTTGGTATAAAATTATTACTCTTCTTAAGAAAAAGGGGCACAAAGTGACTGCTTTGGATCTCACCTCCAATGGGATAAACAAGGCAGCCCCTACAAAAGAAATCAATTCAATTACACACTATGCAAATCCACTGTTATATTATATCATCAACCTCAGGAATGATTAGAAAGTAAATGGATTCTCTGGAACTTAACAATAATTGTTAGCAACGAGAACAATAATTGTATAACTACTAGATCAAATCTGATGACATATGACATGACTAAGGATGTCCCATGCAAGTTATGAAAGTTACATGTTTTCAGGGTGCTTCTCATTATTATTCTTAATAAGCCTTTATATAAAAGTTATGGCCTTCTCAAATATGGCAAAGATCAGGGATTAGCCATGGGTATAATTTGGGGAAATTCTCAAATCTGGCAGATATGGGTGAGGCTAAACAAGTAACTTCACTCCTATCTATCAAATTCTCAAATATTCTTGAAATTCCCAGTTAAATTAAGTTCAGATCCAACATAAATCCCCTTTTATTATTGAATTCCTATGTTATACTATGGAGGTCTAGGTTTCACTAGATCAGAACCGAAATTCAAGTAGCATTTATGTTCTCTGGTTACACTGAGGTGTTACTGGATTGGAATAAGAAACCCTTCAAGGTCAGGCCTGGGGATTGACATGCGCTAAAAAGGTTTATACTTACCAATTAGAAGACTTGGGATAGATGACCTTAGATAAGACCTTTTAGACCTGGTTCATGTGATTGTAATTATAGTTGAAACCTTTTGTTATACATTAATTAACCTTTGGAGAGCACTAAGCTTCATCATTCTCTCATTCTTGATTTTCTTATGACCTTTTAAGGGAATTGACTTCTTTGCATAAAATCTATGGCAAGTGAATCTTGTAGTAGGTCACAACTTGGGTGGATGCCCATTGTCTTATATGATAGATATGTACCCAACCAAGATCTCCAAGACAGTTTTCGTGTCTGCATTTACTCATAGCAACAACTAGAGCTTCCTTAGCTCTACTAACCTAAAGGTGTGTTGCTGATTTTCAAATCATTCAAATCTTTATGCAAACTATGTCTTTGAATAGTCAAAATTTTGTCAAAATAATATTTTACATTCCATAGTCTGTGTTGTCAAGTGATTGTTTGTTTGAGCATTTTAAGCTTTTAAATATGGATTTTGTTATTACCAAAATTTCCATGCTAGTTGTTGAGACCACTTCCACAAAACATCATTTATGTTTTCATTGGAAAAGCTTACAATTTGCTTGAAAAGGTTTCTATTTCCATTAAAGAAATCCAGTGAAATTATATTTGTACTTTGTTTCCATTGAAAAAACTCAAAGCATTATTTTTGAAGGACTATGAATAACAAGGGTATATAGATATTGGAGGGAATCATGTAATTCTTCTCCTTCTCCACCCAAAAAAGGAATTTCTACTCAAATTTTCATGATGTCAGTGTCCAAAATATTTTTACTATATAACAAAATGGTTTTGCTTCCATAAGCAATGATGCACATAAAGCGCTATAAGGAATTATCCCATGTAATATCCAGTTGAACAAAACACTCAGAATTACCTTCTCATACAAATGTGAAGTAGGCAAGGCATATTTTAGCACATGTGAGGGCAGCCAAAAGTTTCATTTGTATGTTGCGTGAGTTTGAAAATCGAGTTCACCCATCAAGGTAAAAGACTTAATTGTTCATCCTGGTTGACCAAACACAATTTCCACAACTCAAGATATTAAATATGTCATATTTTGATGCTCCAAATTCTTAGATTTGTAATAATTCTCTTTATTATAGCCTTCACAAGTTCTACTCTCTCCTATTACAAAAACCCATTAATGAAAAAAACTGGTAAGAGAAAAACGTATTCCTGAAATTCTAGTATTGACTAACTCTAATTAAGCATTGATAGAAATCTAGAAGCAAACAATTTGTTTAGTCTATGCCATTGTAACACTCAATCTGCATTCAAAATTATAAGAAAATTTGTGCATGTCAAATTGTTTTAATGGTTTTCTTTCCTAATTATAGTGTTTATCTGAGACTATATTTATATTCTTAATCCAAGTAGTGCACTGTGCTCATTCTTAGCCTAAATATTATTGGATTAGTTAGCCTTTAAAATGTATGGCAGATGACTCTTGTAGGTCACAGCTTGGGTGGATGCCCATTTTCTTATGTGATGGAGATGTATCCAACCAAGATCTCCAAGACAATATTCGTGTTTGCATTTACTCCTAGCAATAATCAAAGCTTCCTTAGCTCTGCTAACCCAAAGGTGTGTTGTCGATTTTCAAATCATTCGAATCTTTATGCAAATTGTGTCTTTGAACAGTCAAAGCTTTGTCAAAAGAATATTTTACTTTCCATAGTCTATGTTATCAAGTGATTGTTTGTTTGCGCATTTTAAGCTTTTAAATATGGAATTTTCTATTACCAATATTGTCATGCTAGTTGTTGAGACCACTTCCATGAAACATCATTTATGTTTTCATTGGAAAAGCTCACATTGTAGTTGAAAAGGTTTCTATTTCCATTGAATAAATCCAGTGACATTATATTTGTACTATGTTTCCATTGAAAAAACTCGAAGAATTATTTTTAAAGGACTGTGAATAACAAGGGAATATAGATATAGGAGGGAATCAAGTGATTCTTCTCCTTCTCCACCCACAAAAGTGATTTATATTCATATTTGCATGATGCTAGTGTACAAAATATTTTTAGTATTTAACAAAATGGTTTTGCTTCCATCAACAATTATTCACATAAAGTACTATGAGGAAATATGCCATGTAATATCTGGTTGAATAAAACACTCAAAACTACGTTCTCTTATAGATGTGAAGCAGGTAAGGCATATTTTAGCACATGTCAAGGCATCCAAAAATTTCATCTGTATGTTACAGGAGTTTGAAAATTGAGTTCACCCATCAAGGCGAAAGACTTAATTGTTCATCTTGATTGATCCAACACAATTGCCACAACTTAAGATGTTAGATATTTCATATTTTGATGCTTAAAATTCTTAGATTTGTAACAATTCTCTTTATTTTGCCTTGATAGGTTTTGCTCTCTCCTATTACAAAACCCCATTAACAAAAAAAAATGGTAAGAGAAAAATGTATTCTTGAAATCCTGGTATTGCCAAATTCTAATAAAGCATTGATAGAAGTATGGAAGCAAACAATATGTTTAGTCTATGTCGTTGTAACAATCAATCTGCATTCATAATTATAGGAAAATATGTGCATGTAAAATTGTTTTAATGGTTTTCTTTCCTCATTATAGTGTTTATCCGATACTATATTTATATTCTCAATCCAAGTAGTGCAATGTGCTCATTCTTAGCCTAAATAGTATTGGATTAGTTAGCCTTTAAAACTCGGGAATGAGAATTCTTTTAAAATGCTAAAAAATGCTACCTAAAAGTCACATACCTTTATGCTATTATGAGTAACCATTGGCAATCTTGATGCATAAACTATTCCTTTTGCCGTTTTTTCCTGGTCACAAGGCAACCGTCTCAAGCATTCATTCTGAAAGACCATGTCGATCCAATGCATAGAAAATTTGTATTCATTTTAAAGATCTGCTCTACTCCTTTTTCTTATTGTTCCTGCAAGCTATGTTGAATCTCAGTGGTTTGTGTATGTTTTTTCATATAGATTCTAACACTATTTCAAAATGTCTAGCTCTTAGCATGGTTAATTGCTACTGCCCTCTGAGCATGAGATCCAAATGCATAATAGATATTCAATATATTTTCTCATTGGATTGCCCTTCGAGCATGAGATCCTAATGCGTAATACATATTCAATACATTCTCTCATTGAATTTCTCTCCAAGCATGAGATCCAAAGGATAGCCAATGTCACAACAATTCTAAGATAGTGTGGGGATGGAACTTGTGACCAATGTCTTCAATTCCCTTTTAGTCATGGGTAGAATTTGGGAACCTTCTCAAATTTGGTGGATATGGGTGAGGCTAAACAAGTAACTTCACTCCTATCTATCATTTTTTCAAATATTCTTGAAATTCCCAATTAAATTCAATTAAGCTCCAACATAAATCCCCTTTTATTGTTAAATTCCTATGTTATACTATGGAGGTCTAGGTTTCACTAGATCAAAACCAAAATTCAACTAGCATTTTTGTTCTCTGGTTACACTGAGGTGTTACTGGATTGGAATAACCAACCCTTCACAGTCAAGCCTGGGGATTGACGTTGGCTAAAAGGGTTTAAACTTACCACTTAGAAGACTTGGGAAGGATGATCTTAGAGAAGACCTTTTAGACATGGTTCATGTGATTGTAATTATAGTTGAAACCTTTTGTTATACATTAATTAGCTTTTGGAGAGAATTGAGCTTCATAATGCTCTCATTCTTGATTTTCTTATTACCTTTGAGGTGCATTGACTTCTTTGCATAAAATGTATGGCAGGTGACTCTTGTAGGTCACAGCTTGGGTAGATGCACATTGTCTTATGTGATGGAGATGTATCCAACCAAGATCTCCAAGACAATTTTCGTGTCTACATTTACTCATAGCAATAATCAGAACTTCCTTAACTCTACTAACCCAAAGGTGTGTTTCTGATTTTCAAATCATTCAAATACTTATGCAAATTGTGTCTTTGAATAGTAAAAAAAAAATGTCAAAAGAATATTTTACTTTCCAAGTGATTTTTTGTTTGAGACTTTTAAGATTTTAAATATGGATTCTGTTGTTACCAAAATTGTCATGCTAGGTGTTGAGACCACTTCCACGAAAAATCATCTACGTTTTCATTGGAAAAGCTTACATTGTGCTTGAAAAGGTTTCTATTTCCATTGAAGAAATTCAGTGACATTATATTTGTAGTCTATTCCCATTGAAAAAAATCAAATAATTATTTTTAAAGGACGGTGAAATAACAAGGGTATCTATATATATATATAATATATATAGGAGGGAATCAAGTAATTCTTCTCCTTCTCCACCCACAAAAGGAATTTAATCTAATATTTGCATGATCCTAGTGTCCAAAATATTTTTACTATATAAAAAAATGGTTTTTCTTCCATCAACAATGATGCACAGAAAGCGCTATAAGGAAATCTCCCATGTAATATACGGTTGAATAAAACACTAAGAATTTCCTTCTCTTAGAGATGTGGAGCAAGCAAGGCATATTTTAGCACATGTCAGGGCAGCCAAAAATTCCATCTGTATGTTATGGGAGTTTGGAAATTGAGTTCACCCATCAAGGTGAAAGACTTAATTATTCATCTTAATTGTTCAAACACAATTTCCACAGCTCAAGGTGTTAGATATTTCATATTTTGATGCTCCAAATTCTTAGATTTATAATAACTCTCTTTATTATAGCCTTAACAAGTTCTACTCTCTCCTATTACAAAAACCCATTAACGAAAAAAATGGTAAGAGAAAAACGTATTCCTGAAATTTTGGTATTAGCTAACTCTTATAAAGCATTGATAAAAATCTGGAATCAAACAATATGTTTAGTCTATGCTATTGTAACACTCAATCTGATTTCATAATTATAAGAAAAGCTATGCATGTCAAATTTTTTTAATGGTTTTCTTTCCTCATTATAGCATTTATCCAAGACTATACTTCTATTCTTAATCCAAGTAGTGCACTGTGTTCATTCTTAGCCTAAATAGTATTGGATTAGTTACCGCCTTTAAATGTATGGTAGGTTACTCTTGTAGGACACAACTTAGGTGGATGCCCATTGCCTCATGTGATGGAGATGTATATAACCAATATCTCCAAGATGATTTTCATGTCTGCATTTACTCCTAGCAACAATCAGAGCTTCGTTAGCTCTTCTAACCCAAAGTTGTGTTGCCAATTTTCAAATGATTCAAATATTTATGCAAATTGTGTCTTTGAATAGTAAAAAATTTGTCAAAAGAACATTTCACTTTCCATAGTTTGTGTTATCAAGTGATTGTTTGTTTGAGCATTTTAAGATTTTAAATATGGATTTTGTTGTTACCAAAATTACCATGCTAGTTGTTGAGACCACTTCCATGAAACATCATTTATGTTTTCATTGGAAAATCTTACATTCTACTTCAAAGGGTTTCTATTTCCATTGAAGGAATCCAGTAACATTATATTTGTACTCTGTTTCCATTGAAAAAACTCAAAGAATTATTTTTAAAGGACTGTGAATAACAAGGATATATATATATATATATAGGAGGGAATCAAGTAATTCTTCTCCTTATCCACCCATAAAAGGAATTTCTACTCATATTTGCATGATGCTAGTGTCGAAAATATTTTTATTATATAACAAAATGGTTTTTCTTCCATCAACAATGATGCACAGAAAGCGCTATAAGGAAATCTCCCATGTAATATATAGTTGAATAAAACACTCAGAACTTCCTTCTCTTGTAGATGTGAAGTAGGCAAGGCATATTTTAGCACATGTCAAGGCAGCCAAAAATTCCATCTGTATGTTACGAGAGTTTGAAACTTGAGTTCACCCATCAAGGTGAAAGACTTAATTGTTCTTCATGATTGTTCAAACACAATTTCCACAGCTCAAGATATTAGATATTTCATATTTTATGCTCCAAATTCTTAGATTTGTAATAATTATCTTTACTATAGCCTTCACAGGTTCTACTCTCTCCTATTACAAAAACCCATTAACGAAAAAAAATAGTAAGAGAAAAACATATTCCTGAAATTTTGGTATTAGCTAACTCTAATAAAGCATTGATAGAAATCTAGAAGCAAACAATATGTTTAGTCTATGTCGTTGTAACACTCAATCTGATTTCATAATTATAAGAAACGTTGTGCATTTCAAAAAAATTTAATGGTTTTCTTTCCTCATTATAGTGTTTATCCAAGACTATACTTCTATTCTTAATCCAAGTAATGCATTGTGCTCATTCTTAGCCTAAATAGTATTGGATTAGTTAGCCTTTAGATGTATGCATGTGACTCTTGTAGGTCACAACTTGGGTGGATGCCCATTGTCTTATGTGATGGAGATGTATCCAACCAAGATCTCCAAGACAATTTTCATGTCTGCATTTAGTCCTAGCAATAATCAGAGCTTCCTTAGATCTGCTAACCCAAAGGTGTTTTGCTGATTTTCAAATCATTCAAATCTTTATGCAAACTGTGTCTTTGAACAGTCAAAACTTTGTCAAAAGAACATTTTACTTTCCATAGTCTGTGTTATCAAGTGATTTCTTGTTTGAGCATTTTAAGCTTTTAAATATGGATTTTGTTGTTACCAAAATTGCCATGCTAGTTGTTGACACCATTTCCACGAAACATCATTTATGTTTTCATTGGAAAAGATTACTTTGTGATTGAAAAGGTTTATATTTCCATTGAATAAATCCAGTGACATTATATTTGTATTCTGTTTCCATTGAAAAAACTCAAAGCATTATTTTTAAAGGATTGTGAATAACAAGGTTATATAGATATAGGAGGGAATCAAGTAATTCTTCTTCTTCTCCACCCACATAAGGAATTTCTACTCATATTTTCATGATGCTAATGTCCAAAATATTTTTAGTATTTAACAAGATGGTTTTTCTTCCATCAACAATGATGCATAGAAAGCTCTATAAGGAAATCTCCCATGTAATATCTGGTTGAATAAAACACTCAAAACTACCTTCTCTTACAGATGTGAAGTAGGCAAGGCATATTTTAGCATATATCAGGGCAGCCAAAAATTCCATCTATATGTTACAAGAGATTGAAAATTAAGTTCACCCATCAAGGCGAAAGACTTAATTCTTCAACCCGATTGATCAAACACAATTTCCACAACTCAAGATGTTAGATATTTCATATTTTGATGCTCCAAATTCTTAGATTTGTAATAATTCTCTTTATTATAGCCTTCATAAGTTTCGCTCTCTCCTATTACAAAAAACCATTAACGAAAAAATATGGTAAGAGAAAAACGTATTCCTAAAAGTCTGGTATTGGCTAACTCTAATAAAGTGTTAATAGAAATACAGAAGAAAACAATATCTTTAGTCTATGTTGTTGTAACACTCAATATGCATTCAGGAATATAAGAAAATTTTTACATGTCAAATTGTTTTAATGGTTTTCTTTCCTCATTATAGTGTTTATCCGAGACTATATTTCTATTCTTAATCTAAGTAGTGCACTGTGCTCATTCTTATCCTAAATAGTACTGGATTACTGAGCCTTTAAACTTGGAAAGGAGAATGATTTTAAAATGCTTAAAAATGCTACCTAAAAGTCACATACCTTTATGCTATTATCAGTAACCATTGGCAATGTTGATGCATAAAATCTTTCTTTTTCCTTTCTTGCCTAGTCACAAGCCAACCGTCTCAAGCATTAATTCTCAAAGACCATCTCAATCCAATGTATAGAAAATTTGTATTTATTTTAAATATTTTCTCTACTCCTATTTCTAATTGTTCTTGCAAGATATGTTGAATCTCCATGGTTTGTTTAAGTCTTTTCATATAGATTCTGACATTATTTCAAAATTTCTTCAATTTTTGGAGGGGATGAAAATTGAATCCTAAAAGTCCATTTATGAACCCTATGGGAATCTCCTTGACTTTTCCCAGCATCTTCCGAGGACCTGACAATTCTCGAACCTTTGTCAAAGGCCTTCTCCAAGAACCCTGTAAACCAATTTTCAGCTTCGATTTTAACTTGCTTTGAAAGTGCTATTATGTGGAAAACGTTGTTCTTTCTCTTTGAGTGAGGAACATTAACAGGCTGTCATTCTGTGGGGACTAGTGGTTTCCCGTGAAACCTTTGGTCTGAGATTTCTGTCAATCTCAAATTATTTGAACCCAAATTTAGATTGTGATTATTTTCTGATATTAGGTTGTCATCATTTTTGTTACATTCTGCAAATGTCCTTGAAATTTTTTTATTAGAACGGGACATAGATTGACCTAATGGTCTTTTAGCATATATAGAAGGAATTGAACCTCGAGTGAAAATACATCCTAATGAGCCTTTGTTAGCTTCTTCAGATTCCCTACCCCGACAACTTTTCACCCTTCTCAATGTTGATTCTCCCACAGTTGTATGGTGTTTTATGGTGTTTTAACTCAAGGTTAATAGGGAAATTCTTCATATCACTTGACAAGGCTATTTCTATCCATGCCATAATAGAAGCCCACATCCCTGAGTAGTCTGACATTTTTTCTTTGACATCTGAAGCCTCGCCTCTATCAATAGGCATACTTTTATTTCATGATTGCATATCAACAACGAACTTAGATACATGCCCGTGTAAATCCATGAAACTTTCTATAGAAGTTTCAGGAGCTTTGGGTTTTACTGAGGAACAAAGTTTAGTAAGGTCCCTGAATCCGGGACAAACAAATTTTAGTGAATCTCTATGTAAAACATTTTTACAACGTTAAAATGAAGTTTACAACACTCGTAAAAATGACATGAGTAATACAAGATCCATGTATCCTGAACAAAACCCAGATGACATAACAATTAAAGGATCAGAAAATTGCAATATATCATTTCTCCTTGCAAACTAAAAGATAGAAAAAATACCCTATTTGAGCTCTAATGGACCAACCCGGTAAGACCTTGTAATTAGGACCTTACTGCCTTTAACGACCGACCTGGTATGATGTATTACAGTCAGAATTAAACCAACTTCGTATAGTCTTTTCAGGATAAGCACAATCCAGATGAATTAAATTAAATAACAAACTAATTTATGAATCTCGACAAAATTATCCAATGCTCTAAGCTACAACACTGAAAAAGACCATTTAAAAGAACCTGCTTCGTTAATCTACGTAAACAATTTAAAAAAAACATATCTTTTCACTATCAATATACTGACCTCACAATCTGAGCCATTGTTTCTATCATAGAGGCTATCTGCAATGCTTCCAATGCATCCAAGTAAGCATCATCCCACCTATACAAAGCTTCCTGCACATTTTTCATTTATTAGTCATCAAGGTCTCTCAAACCCTCTATGCATCCAACAAAAATTCATGAGTAGATTAATCATCTATAAAAGGACTTAAGACATTTAGTAGAACTTTCTATGACTTAATACACCCTCTATACACGCGTCCAACAAAACCCACAATTAATATCAATGAATCCTTATGGTATCCAACAATAATTGGTGATGAGCACCTTTCACTCATACATAACGGCTTTGCAAGCCCTCATTGCACCAACCAAGAATTTGTGACAAGACTAATCATCCATAAAAGGACTTAAGGCATCTAGTAGAACTTTCTCTATTACCAATATACCCTATAAGCGTACCTCCAACAAACCCCACAACAAACCCCACAACTGATATCAATGTTTGAGAAAACCTCATTGTACCCAAAAAGATTTTCTAAGCACACCATTCATTCATAAAGGGAATTACACACTCAATATAACTTTCTCTATTACCAAATAATCCCTCAAATGACACCTCCAACAATCCCCATTATGAAAATATTTTTTTTTCCAAATCAACCCTTAAATAAGACCTCCAACAAAGCCTAGATGAAAGTAAATTTTATAGAAAATACAACATCAAATGAAACCTCAAACAAACCCCAAGAAAAAAAAATATAAAAAAAATTCTTGAACGACATCACCAATAAATCCCGTGATTAAATTTTTCTTTTCCAACTAAACTCTCAAATTGATCTCAAATAAACCCCAAAACTATAATAGTTTTTGTCAGAAAAACATCCTCAAATGATATCAGCAACAAACCCCAGAATAAAATATTTTTTCTTCAAAATAAATCCTCAAATGACATCTCTGACAAACACAACACTAAAATACTTTTTCCTAGTATTTCTGCATAGACTTAATTTATTTTGTCTGATAAGCGTCCCCTATAACGTTAAGGCAGGTCTCCTTACAACATTCACGGCTTGCACATATGACACGGCCCATGAAAGATGAAACTTGCCTTTGGAGAGCAAATTCAAGACTAAACTAATTTTTCCCTGTATTGTTGCGGAGGGCCTTTTTCGATTTTTAGAAGCTTTCTTACGAGGAAAACTCTTTCTAAGACTCTTACTCACACATATGAGATAGATCATACAAAGTAAAATATGTCTATAAAGAATTTAAACCTCAATGAGGAATATTATCCTGTCTGCGTAACCATAAATTCAAAACCCGGTTAAGGGTCCCGAGTATCCTTAATAACATGTCAAATACTAAAATTCTCTCAACCCTAAAAGAAAAAATCACATACCTTTCCCAGGGCTGCTAGCTTTTCTAACAAAATTGTGCTAAAACCCTCCCCATCCATATTTCCATTGTGATCAGAAACATCATTGTTCCATCCTGATCTCTCATTCGCTCTGAGGCATGGCCTCACATGAATTGCAGAATTATTTTCCTGCAATACCAATTATAAAATGGTACGCCCACTTCAATAATTCCCAAAAACCCATTATAAATGAGACAAACGAAGTACAGATTGTGAAATATTAGATATTTCCCAGCCCTTAACATCTTCACCGTTGCTATTTCTCAAAACCTTCAAATTTGCTCTGAAGAGCCCGCTGACAGAAGACCTAACTAAAGAGCTCTTGCCTACTCTGGACAACGACAAAGACCTCAAATAATCCATGCTCGAACTAACAACATCATAGCATGATGACGATATGGATAGAACTGACAACTTCTTGGCAGCTACCCTAACTAATTTAATATCGTATCGTACTGGTTGAATCAATCTGATGGCTCAAATTATTTTAATCATCTAACACTTAAATTAAAGGCTCAAAAATTTACACGTAATCTAATAGGAATGTTTATTTCAGAAGGGCACGCCTCCTATTATTTCAGAAGGGCACGCCTTACAACGTAATTATTAAATTTTTATAAAATATGAATCGTATTTATAAGTTTAAACCATACGTGTCTGCCTAATCAAATAAATTTAACTTAATGAGGATGTGTGCTTTATATTCCAGTATTACCTAACCAAATGGATTTAACATGAAGAGGATGTGTGCTCTCTGTTCCAGTATTCCACTATATTGGGGTAGTTAATAATATGCATGTATTTTAGTAGAATTAAAAATTAATAATATGTGCTTTTAAAATTAGATTTAAAAATAATATTAATATATTAATATATGTTTTAGGTTATAGGTTTAAAATTAGTTAAAAATAAAATCTATGGATTAAATTATATATTTTTTTAGCTGTAACTTATTAAAAAAATATTTTTTTTTTTTTTTTTTTTATTTTTTTAAATTTAATTTTTAAATTTAAATTTAATTTATATAAATATAAATTAGTTATTGAAAATAATGTGAATTTTTAAAATTGATTTTTGAATAATAAAAATTGAAATTTATTTTAGAAAAAAGGAAGTACGAAGATAAGAAAATATCATAATTACATATTTATGTGGTCATTTTGAATTTTTGAGCTCTAATTTATACACTTGCCAAATAAAAAAATTAGTCAATTTAATGGAATAATTAAAAGTACAAGAGAACAACTTATTAATATCTAAAATTTCAAAGTCAAGAATATATTTATATCATCCCTTGCTATGTTTATTTTCTTTTATTTTAATGGAGTAACTTAAGTTAAAGAGTTGGTGCATGTTGATACTTAGTTTTCATTATATGTTAATTACAATAGAATTTAAAAAAAGCAAAAATATGTTAATCATAAAAATTATTTAAAATATCTACACAATTTATTATAAAAATTATTAAAATATATCTACACAATTTATTATGAAACATAAATATAGAAAATTGAGTTAACTATTATAATTACTTTGATAAACATGTGTATATGGTTGACTATTGTTGGCATGGTCAACTATATTCAACATGAGCATCATAGTCAACAATATTTAACATGATTACCATGGTGAACCGTACTTACCAAATGCATCATGTTCTATGTGTAAGTGACCTATAATAAACCACAATGAATTATATTGAACCATAGTGGATGGCCATGGTTGACCATGGAGGCCTATAGTGCATGGTCAAGGTTAACCATAGTCAAACCATGGTTAGCCATCAAAAACCACCATTGCAATGGTAACCATGGTCAATTAATGGTCAAATATAGACAAATCATAGTCAAATTATTGTCAACTATAAACAAATCATAGTCAAAATATGACCAACCATAGTTAAGTTGTATTCAAACCATGGTCAATTATAGTCAATCATATTCAACTTTGGTTGAATATAGGAAAGCCATGCTCAATTGATGATCAATTACAGTCAAACCATATTCAACCATTGTCAATCATGATCAACCATAGGCAACTCATGGTCATAGTCAATCATGATCAACCATAGTAAAACCATGGTCAACCATGGTCATGCAATTGTTAAACATAGTCAAAGCATAGTTAGTGATGTTTAAACATGGTGAATTTGGACAACCACATATCAATCCCTTGGGTTCATTAATTTAAGGGTTAATATTCTTAGGGTATAATATTATTCATAGGGTTGATAATATTAATCCTAGTGTTTAATATAAATACCTTAGGTTTATAATCATGGTCAACCATGGTCTAATGTCACATTGCCACCAAGATTGTCTCAATATGAAAATCAACCATGGTAAACCATAGTCAACCATGTTGATTTTAGGGTTTATAATATTTATCTTAGGGTTTATATATATTGGGATTATAATATTAATCCCTTGGATTTAATATTATTCCCTTGGTTTATTATCCCTTGGGTTTCTAGTATTAATCCTTTGGGTTTATCATTCCCTTGAGTTTATAATATCAGTCCATTGGGTTTATTAATCTAAGTGTTCATATTCCTAGGGTGTAATTTATTCATAGGGTTAATAATATCAATCCTTGGGTTTATAATCCTTGGATTTATATAATATTAATCCTTGGGTTTAAGATAAACCCTTAGGGTTTATAATCATTGTCAACCATGGTCCAATGTCACATTGGGACAAAGATTTTCTCAATACGAAAATAAACCATGGTCTAGCGTTGCATTGTGACAAATATTATCTCCATATGAAAATCAATCA
Source organism: Pinus taeda (assembly GCA_000404065.3). Lineage (NCBI taxonomy): Eukaryota > Viridiplantae > Streptophyta > Pinopsida > Pinales > Pinaceae > Pinus > Pinus taeda. Next base: position 110,424 of record APFE030925580.1, on the reverse strand, counting down.
TGGTCAACCATGGTCCAATGTCACATTGTGACAAAGATTGTCTCAATATGAACATCAACCATGGTAAACCATGGTCAAATATGTTTATTTAGGGTTTATAATATTTATATTAGGGTTTATATACCTTGGGTTTATAATATTAACCCTTGGGTTTAATATTATTCCTTTTGGTTTATAATCAATTGGGTTTTTGGTATTAATCCCTTGGATTTATAATATCAGTATGTTGCGTTTATTAATTTAAGGGTATGTATTATGATGGTATAATATTATTCATAATGTTTAAAATATTAATCCTGGGGTTTAATATAAAGCCCCTAGGTTTATAATGATGGTCAACTATGGTCAACCATGGTCAACCATTGTCCGACATCAATTTGTGACAAATATTTTCTCAATATGAAAATCAACCATGGTCCAATGTCACATTGTGATAAATATTATCTCAATATGAAAATCAATCATGCTCAACCATGGTCAACCATTGTTCAATGTCGCATTGTGACAAAGATCGCCTCAATATGCAAATCAACAATGTGCAATGTTGCATTGTGACAAATATTCTCAAAATGAAAATCAACCATGGTAACCATGTTTATTTTAGGGTTTATAGTATATATCTTAGGTTTTCTATACATTGGGTTTATAATATTAATCCCTTGGGTTTAATATTTAATTCCCTTGGGTTTATAATCCCTTCGGATTTTAGTATTATCCCTTGAGTTTATTATTCCCTTGGGTTTATAATATCATTTTCTTTAGTTTATTAATCTAAGGATTCATATTCCTAGGGTATATTATTATTCATCACATTTATAATATTAACCCCATGGCTTAATATAAATCCCTTGTGTTTATAACCATAGTCAACCATGGTCCAACATCACAATGTGACAAAGATTGTCTTAATATGAAAATCAACCATTGTCAACCATGGTCCAACGATGCATTGTGACAAAGATTGTCTCAATATAAACATAAACCATGGTCAACCAAGGTCCAACGTCATATTCTGACAAAGATTGTCTCAATATGAAAGTCAACCATGGTCAACCATTTTCAACCATGGGTAATCATGGTTAACCATGGTCCAATGTCACATTGCGACATAAATTGTCTAAATATGAAAATCAACCATGGTCATCCATGGTCCAACATCACATTGTGACAAATTTTGTCTCAATATAAAAATCAACCATCGTCAACCATATTAATTTTAGGGTTTATAGTATTTATCTTAGGGTTTATAATAATAATCCCTTGGGTTTAATATTATTCCCTTGGGTTTATATTACCTTGTGCTTTTATTATTAATCCCTTGGGTTTATAAATCAACACATTGGGTTTATTAATCTAAGGGTTCATATTCCTAGGATGTAATATTATTCATAAGGTTTATAATATTAATCTTTGTGTTTAGTATAAATCCCTTGGGTTTAATATAAACCCCTTAAGTTTATAACCATGGTCAACTATGGTCCACCATCACATTGTGACAAAGATTATCTCAATATGAAAATCAACCATGGTTGAATGTTGCATTGTGACAAAGATTGCCTTGATATGAAAATCAATCATGGTCAACCATGGTTCAATGTCATATTGTAACAAAGATTATTTCAATATGAAACTAAACCATGGTCAATCATGTTTATTTTAGGTTATATAATATTTATGTTAGGGTTTATATAACTTGAGTTTATAATATAAATCCCTTGGGTTTATAATCATGGTCAACCATGGTCCAATGTGACTTGGTGACAAAGATTGTCTCAATAGGAAATTCAACCATGGTACAATGTCGCATTTTAACAAAGATTGTTTTAATATGAAAATAAACCATGTTCAACCATGTTTATTTTGGGTTTCATAATATTTATCTTAAGATTTTATATACCTAGGCTTTATAATATTAATGTCTTGGGTTTATAATCCCTTGCGTTTTTAGTATTAATCCCTTAGGTTTATTACTCAGGTTTATAATATAAATATGTTGGGTTTTTTAATCTAAGGGTTCATATTCCTAGCATTTATAATATAAATACTTGGGTTTAATATAAATTCCTTGGGTTTATAATCATGGTCAACCATGGTCCAACATCACATTGTGACAAATATTTTTTCAATACGAGAATCAACCATGGTCCAACATCGCATTGTGACAAATATTGTCTCAATATGAAAATCAATCATGGTCAACCACATCCAATGTTGCATTATGAAAAACATTGCCTCAATATGAAAATCAACCATGGTCAACCATTTTCAACCATTGTCAACCATGGAAAATCATGGCTAACCATGGTTCAATGTCACATTGTGTTTATAATCCATTGTTTTTTTAGTATTAATACCTTGGGTTTATAATATCAATACGTTGGGTTTTTTAATCTAAGGGTTCATATTCCTAGGGTGTAATATTAATAATAGGGTTTATAATATTAATCCTTGGGTTTAATCTAAATCACTTGGGTTTATAATTATATTCAACCATGGTCAACTATGGTCCACCATGGTTCAACGTCACATTATGATAAAGATTGTCTCAATATCAAACTAAACGATGGTCAATCAAGTTTATTTTAGGGTTTATAGTATTTATTTTAGGGTTTATATAACTTGGGTTTATAATCATAGTCAACCATGGTCCAATTTTACTTTTTAACAAAGATTGTCTTGATAGGAAATTCAACCATGGTCAACCATGATCTAATGTCACATTGTGACAATGATTGTCTCAATATGAAAATAAATCATGGTAAACCATGGTCAACCATACTTATTTAGGGTTTATAATATTTATTTTAGGATTTATATACCTATGCTTTATAATATTAATCCCTTGGGTTTATAATCCCTTGCATTTTTAGCATTAATCCCTTGTGTTTATTACTCCCTTGTGTTTATAATATAAATATGTTGGGTTTATCAATATAAGGGTTAATATTCCTAGGGTTTATAATATAAATACTTGGGTTTAGTATAAATTCTTTGGGTTTATAATCATGGCCAACCATGGTCCAACATCACATTGTGAAAAATATTTTCAATACAAAAATCAATTATGGTCCAACGTTGCATTGTGACAAAGATTGTCTCGATATGAAAATCAATCATGGTCAACCATGGTAAACCATGGTCCAATGTCATGTTGTGACAAAGCTTGTCTCGATATGAAAATAAACCATTGTCAACCATCGTTAACCATGGAAAATCATGGATAACCATGTTCCAATGCCACATTGTGACAAAGATTGTCTCAATATGAAAATCAACCATGGTCATAAATGTTCCAACATCGCATTGTGATAAAGATTGTCTCAATATGAAAATCAACCGTGGTTAACCATGTTTATTTTATGCTTTATAGTATTTATATTAAGGTTTTTATACCTAGGGTTTATAATATTAATCCCCTAGGTTTTATACTATTCCCTTGAGTTTTTAGTATTAATCCCTCGGGTTTATTATTCCCTTGGGTTTATAATATCAATTTATTTGGTTTATTAACATAAGGGTTCATATTCCTAGGGTATAATATTATTCATATGGTTTATAATGTTAATCTTATGCTTAATGTAAATCCCTTGTGTTTATAGTCATGGTCAACCATCGTCAACCATGGTCCAACATCGCATTGTGACAAAGATTGTCTCAATATAAAAATAAACCAAGGTCAAACAAGGTCCAACATCACATTGCGACAAATATGTTTTGAATATGAAAATCAACCATGGTAAACTATTGTCAACCATCATCAACCATGAGCAATCATGGTTAACAATGATCCAATGCCACATTGTGACATAGATTTTCTCAATATGAAAATCAAACATGGTCATCCATGGTCCAACATCGCATTGTAACAAATATTGTCTCAATATAAAAATCAACCATGGTAAACCATGGTCAACCATGTTAATTTTAGGGTTTATAGTATTTATCTTAAGATTTATATACCTATGTTTTATAATAATAATCCCTTGGGTTTAATATTATTTCCCTGGGTTCATAATCCCTTGTGTTTTTAGTATTAATCCCTTGGGTTTATTATTTCCTTGGGTTTATAATATCAATACGTTGGGTTTATTAATCTAAGGGTTCATATTCCTAGGTTGTAATATTATTCAGAGGTTTTATAATATTAATCCTTAGGTTTAATATAAGTCTGTTGGGTTTATAATTATAGTCAACCATGGTCAAATATGGTCCATCATCACATTGTGACAAAGATTTTCTCAATATTAAAATCAACCATGGTCGAATGTTAGATTGTGACAAAGATTGTATCTATATGAAAATGAATCATGCTCAAACATGGTTCAATGTCGCATTGTGACAAATTCTATCTCAATATGAAACTAAACCATGGTCAACAATTTTTATTTTATGGTTTATAATATTCATGTTAAAATTTATATAACTTGGGTTTACAATATAAATCCCTTGGGTTTATAATCATGGTCAACCATGGTCCAATGTCACTTTGTGACAAATATTGTCTCAATAGGAAATTCAACCATGGTCAACCATGGTCCAACGTTGCATTGTGAAAAAGATTGTCTCAATATGAAAATCGACCATGGTAAACCATGGTGAGACATGTTTATTTTAGGTTTTATAATATTTATCTTAGGATTTATAATCTTAATCCCCTCAGTTGATAATCCCTTTCATTTTTAGTATTAATCCCTACGGTTTATTACCCCCTTGGCTTTATAATATAAATATGTTGGGTTTATTAATCTAAGGGTTCATATCCCTAGGTTTTATAATATAAAAACTTGGGTTTAATATAAATTCCTTGGGTTTATAATCATGGTCAACCATGGTCCAATGTCACATTGTGACAAAGATTGTCTTGATATGAAAATCATCAATGGTCAACCATTGTCAACCATATTCAACCATGGGAAATCATGGTTTACCATGGTCGAATGTCACATTATGATAAAGATTGTCTCAATATGAAAATCAACCATGGTCGTTCATGGTACAACATCGCATTGTGAGAAATATTATCTCACTATGAAAGTCAACCATGGTTATCCATTTTTATTTATGGTTTATAGTATTTATATTAGGGTTTATATACCTAGGTTTTATAATATTAATCCCTTAGGTTTAATATTATTCCCTTGGGAACGGAGAAACAATGGTAGTCGAGGGTTTCTGACAAACCCTTCCGTGGTAGTAGCACAGGTGTGACAGGCATCCAGTACAGTGACGTAGTATCTCTAGCGTCAGTGTAGTAACACTAATAGAGTCCACCTAATGAACATTCAGATGGGGAAAACAACGATAATCAAAGCCCACACTAGAATAATGATGAAATTGATGGCACAATGGTACAGATGCAAAACCAATCCGCCGAGCAGCAAGAGGCGAAAGATTTGAACAAAGGAAAGGAGAAGACCTCCATGAAGCCTGAAGAACCCATAAAGGCGAAATTGTCCGCATGAAAGCCCATCATAGCAGATCACCCCAAGATCGACCTACCAAGCCATCGAATCAATGCCCAAATACAGTTGATGAAGGACCATGCGCTTATCAATAAATTCATTAGTTACTGGCCAACCCAGAAAGCCCTGAAAGGATGGATTACTTCAAAATGGAAACCAAAAGGACATGTTGCCGTACACCTAGGGCCAAAAGGATTTTTCACTGCTATATTCAACTGCATCGAAGACAAGAATAGAATATTAGATGGTGGACCTTATTTCTTCAATTCAGCGAGTTTGTATTTAAGAGATTGGATTGAAAGATTCAATCCAAACAAGGAGGACTTCAGCTGGGCGCCAGTCTGGATACAAATGTACTCTTTGCCTCTAGAATATTGGGATGAAGAATCACTCAAATTCATAGGCAATGGACTAGGAGAATTCATAAGGATAGCAGAGGAAACAAAACTCCGAAGGTACACCTCGTATGCTCGCATTTGCGTTTACATGTGACTCGGCAAAGACCTAACGGATTGGGTAAGCCTTTTCATGATGATTTTGAATGGATACAACCCATATATTATGAACATGTTCCATTTAGATGTAGAAAATGCCACGCTCCTGGCCATCTATTCAATGATTGTCCCTTAAATGCCTCCCCAAAACCAGTGATCACTTGGAAAAGTCTGACTCTGAAGGGTTCACCAAGGTCACCAATTGAAAGAAGCACACCAAAAAGCCCCCTCATGTCCCCAAAAACCCCCCGCCCAATTCCTCTGCACCCTCCACCAGTAATAGCTTCGACATTCTATCACAACAAGCCATGCCAGAAGCAGAAATATCAAAAATAGTTGAACCATCCAACATGCCATCCACCTTACCTAAACTCAATGAGTCCAGTCCACCTTTGCATGCTAAAAAGATTGGTCCAAAGAAAGCAGCCTCTCAATCCATCCCCTTCCAAGAGACAAATATAGTCCTAGGGCAGGCGAAAGGAATGCATATGGACAGTATTTTATTAGATCCAACCAAGACAACTAACTCAATGCTTGAGAGCAGCCAACAAAGCCACATGGAAGAAGAACTAGAGAGATTTGACTTAGGAGACCTAGTCATCTTCAGTCTTGAACAAGATTGCAAAACTAAAGAGTTCGATAAAATTCCGGATAGGCAGCTCGAAAATTTGGAAGTAGTCCTTTCAAGAGTGCATGAGCAGAGAACCTTAGGCATACAACCAGGTAGTAGCTAGGATGGGAAAAATATGAACAGAGATGGTAAGAAAAGGGGCAGAAAGACAGATCTGCAAAGAACCATCCTCATTGGGGAAATGATGGTGGAGTAAGGCAGATGCTCCAAGTTAACCAAGTACTATAGATCGTTACCCACTGGTCAACCATGAAGCTCATCTCATGGAATTTAAGAGGGCTCAACAGTCCTGGGAAATACAAAATGATAAAAAACATGATACAACATGAAAAACCCCATATCTTCTTCATGCAAGAAACAAAATGCAATAGTAAAACTTTGGGCTCTATTCTATCCAAAGCTTGGCCAGGATGTCAAACGTTACGGTAGATGCATCTGGTGCATCAGGAGGACTCGCCACCACTTAGAATACATAAGATATATTACTCACAGACTTTCATGCCTCTCATCATCTTATACAGGCCACCTTTCACATCATAGGAACCAATATACATTGTCATCTGTCAAATGTATATTTTCCTCAGGACTCAATGAAAAATATTACACTTCTAAATACTTTGGAAGCTCTCAATTCCACTAGAACCCACCCACTATGGATTACAGGCTGGGATTTTAACATGATCACTGAACTGGAGGAAAAAAAGGTGACAGAGTTAAGTTGGACAATGAAAGTAGATGCTTCAGAGACTGTATACAAAATAGCTGGTTGATAGAATTACCATTCAATAATGGAACCTACACTTGGAATAACCAAAGGTCAGGATCCCAAAAAATTGCATCTCTGCTAGACAGATTTCTCATTTCAAACAATTCCATTCATCTGGGAGGTGACATCACAGCCTCAATCCTGCCTCTGTCAGGCTCATATCATTAGTCCATTTCACTTCAGTGGCAAAGACCAAGAGAATCTACCAGAAAGCCTTTCCGATTTGAAGCTTTTTGGCTCTCACATCCAGATTTCAAAAATATAGTCAACACAGCTTGGGAAAACTTCACTCCTCCTGAAGGGTTAGTCATGTATCAATTCCAACACTGGCTAAAGAATCTTAAAAATAAAATCAAGCAATGGAATCACTCCACCTTCGGCAACATTTTCCAAGCTCAAAAAATGCTTGAGCAAAGCATGAATGAACTCCAGTAGATAATTATTAAAGGTGGAAGAACCAAAACGCTAACAAATCAAGAACAACATCTCCCCACTCAGCTAGAAGATAGAAGGAAGCAAGAGGAAAATAGAGAATCGGATTGTTAAAAGAGTGGGAAAGAAATACCAAATTCTTTCATCGCACCACCATCCAGAGAAGAATGCATAATACCATTGCACATCTTCAGAATCAACAGGGAGAAGGACTGGAGAAACATGAAGACATTGAAAGAGAACTCCTCACCCACTTTAAAATGGTACATCAAAAGCCGCCAATAGATAGGCAACCTGCTATAAACAAAATTCTTCTGCATATACCAAAAATCATCACAGAAGAGCACAATCATATATTACTTCAACCAGTCACTCTATTGGAAGTAAAATCAGCAATAACTCAACTAAAAGATGGGAAAGAACCTGGACCTGATGGCTTCACCCATCACTTCTCAAATCTCATTAAACTAGAGGTTTGGAAGGTAGTAGATGAGTCTAGAACTATGCACTGACTTCTTCCTTCTCTAAATGCTACATTCATGGCTCTCATCCCCAAAGAAGAATAGCCAAGCACTCTAGAGAAGTTCAAACCCATAGCACTCTGTAATTTTATACTCTGTTGGAAGTAGAATCAACAACAGCTCAACTAAAATATGGGAAAGAACCTGGACCTAATGGCTTCACCTCCAAATTCTTTCATCACTTCTGGGATCTCATTAAACTAGAGGTCTAGAAGGTAGTAGATGAGTCTATAACTATGCACTGGCTTCTTCCTTCTCTAAATTCTACATTCATAGCTCTCATCCCCAAAGAAGAACAACCAAGCACTCTAGAGAAGTTCAAACCCATAGCACTCTGTAATGTTATATATAAAATCATCTTGAAGGTTATCACCAACCACCTCAAGCCACTACTCCCATTACTCATTCGGCAAGAACAATCAGGATACATGGAGGGACATCAAATACTTGATGGCATAATCCTGATGCATGAGATCATTCACTCCTTAAAGCACAACAAACAGGCAAGTATGCTTCTCAAAATTGATTTATCTAAAGCATTTGATAAGTTGAACTAGACATACATAAAATAAATGCTCACTGCCTTTGGCTTCAGCCCAACCTGGGTCAAATGGGTTATGAATCTAATATCCTCCACTTTCTTCTCCATCTTAGTTAATGGTGTCCCATCTCACCCCTTCTCCCCCTCTAGAGGAATTCGTCAAGGAGACCCCCTCTCTCCCTTTATTTTTGTCCTCATGGCAGAAGGCTTAGGTCGCTTTATTAAGCATGTTCTTCACTCCCAAGACCTTAGAGGCATCTCTGTCCACGATACATCTGCCATCACTTATCAACAATTCATGGATGATAATATGTTATTTGGGCACTCCTCAGTCCATGAAGCTCATTCTCTCAAAGCCCTATTAGATACCTTCTCTCTGGCTTTAGGAACCACAATAAACACTGTTAAGTCTCAAATCTTCTTCTTTCACACTCCCCTTGTAACCCAAAGAGTCATTGCCCGAATCATAGGCTTTTCTATTGTCAATCTACTGTCCAAATACTTGGGTGCACCACTGATAGACTTAGTTATAAAGCACGCATCTTGGCATCTTCTCCTAGAGAAAATTGAAAGTCGCCTATCTCTATGGACTTACAGAGCCCTCAATATGGCAAGTGTTACACAGTAATTTGTCACCATTTGTCACCGTCCCTGTTACCCCTCTCCGACATCTTGGAGGACCCATTTCGGTACTTGTGAGAAGTGACAAGACTTGAAACCACTTGCCTTATTTACTTCTAAACATGAGCTTCATATGCCCTTAAGAAATCTCCTGCTCATTGCCCCTAAAAATAGCCCTTTTTGCATTAGCGCTGGTGCCTTGTGTTATGCCCGCGCCAATGGGGAAAATCCTAAAGAAAGGGTGCACCATTGGCGCTCTGTCTCAGAGTCGTAATCGCGCCAACCAGTTTGGGTAAAATTCTTAACCACTAAAACCTCCGAAGTTTCTATCCACCTCATTCACCAAACTGATTCCAAGTTGAGTGAGGATGGTTTGGCTTCGAATCTCCTTGGATGGAAAGTTGTTTGCCACCATTCTATGGAAGTTTCCAAGTGATGAAACCAAATCCATGATTGTGGGGGATTGACCTTATCTCTTCCTTCTCCTCTATAAAAG